>JABUIW010043748.1:3674-14573 GCA_013363375.1 Menidia beryllina
CCGTTAACAGAAGTCATATCACAAAGAATCCAAACCGTCCCAGGTCCTTTTTCTGTATAGCGACCATTCCCACTTTTGTTACTGCTAATAATTCATTGTTGCATTCAAGTCAGGTTTTGATCATCAATATACAGGCTTGGAATATTTTACACATCATTTATTTGAAGGTAATAGAAGTTTAATGGGCTGCCCAGTCCAGTTATCCAAAGTTGCTCCAGAAGACCCTGATGATGGTCGCCCTGTTTGTGGTGTTTCAGAGGACGCTGCAGACCTGGAGAGCATTGAGATTGTGGCCAATCGGGTGCTGGGCATGCAGATGCCAACGTCACCGTCCCAGCTCCAGAACCTTACCGATGAGATTCGGCAGAAGGTGGGAGAGCTGGGACATGTGGAGAGCATCCTGCAGCAGAGTGCTGAGGACATTCAGAGAGCAGAGAACCTGCTGGAGCAGGCGCGGCAAGCCAGGCGAGTGGTCTCTGCAGTTCTTTTACAGGATCTGGTGCTTCTACATCATATAGTTAAGGCTAGAAACTGTAGGAACTTTTGCTGGAACGCTGAGATCCAGTGCACACAGATTTGATATATTTAGCTTTTTATTCTACTCTTGAATAAACCCTTTTTAGTTAAAGCATTCAGATGGCGCACAAACTTTTTGTAGTGCAATGAAACCGACACCATTTGTAACAAGTGTGCATTTCTCCCCCTCAAATCCCCAGGGAGGACGCCAATGACATCAGAGACACAGCAGAGAAAGTGAAGCACGCTCTGGAGGAAGCTGAGAAGGCTCAGACAGCAGCCAGCAGCAGCATCCAGCAGGCCGCCGCCGACATCCAGAACACTAACGCCCTGCTGTCCTCCGTCAGTGTCCACACAGAAACCCGGGCGCACTGCACAGTCTACACACAGAAACCTGGCCTCACTGCACAGTCCACACACACAAACCCGCACTGCACAGTCCACACACAGAAACCCGGGCTCACTGCACAGTCCACACACAGAAACCCGCACTGCACAGTCCACACACAGAAACCCAGCACACTGCACAGTCCACACACAGAAACCTGCACTGCACAGTCCACACACAGAAACCTGGCCTCACTGCACAGTCCACACACAGAGAGCTGAGCTGCACAGTCACAGAGAGATGACAGCCGTCTCCATTTTGTGTTCAGATGGAGTCAGAGACTGCAAACGCAGAGATGAAGTTGTTCAATGCGAGCCGGAGGCTGCAGAGGCTGGAGCAGGATGTGAGTGTGCTGAAAGAGCAAGCAGAGAATGTGACTGTGAACAGCAGGCAGACCAACAGGGAGGCCGCCAGCATCGGAAGGATCGCAGAGGAGGTGAAGAAGGTGAGTTGCTGTGTGTGATCACAGTGTTCCCTTTATTCTCTGTCTCATTCATTGTGTGTGATTGTAGAACCTGGAGTCGGAGGTGAAGCAGAAGTTCAGCACCGTGGAAGAGCTTATTGGTCACAAAGCAGGAGGTGTGGCGGATGCTAAAAAGAGGGCCGAGGCCCTTCAGGGAGAAGCCAAAGAGCTGCTGCTGAAGGCCAGTGACAAGCTGCAGCAGCTCAAAGGTGAAGTAGAAAAATCAAATACATTCGCACAGTAAATACTGTCAGCATTATGACAATGCTCAGATCCTGTTCATGTCGGAAGCATCACGATTTTTAGCCCCAGCTCGTCAGCAACTTAAGCTGGAGGGCCGTGTCACGAGCTTTCTACTTTTGATCAGAAGGTTTTTTTTTTTTCACAGTTTTAAGTCAAGTAGCTTTGTATTGTGGTTTCAGATCTGGAAAAGTCTTATGAAGACAACCAACACACTCTTGAGATGAAAGCGGAGCAGCTGGTGGAGCTGGAGGCTACGGTCAAAGAGCTGCTGCAGGAGATCAGCCACAAAGTGACCGTCTACAGCACCTGCCTGTTTTAGCTTCCCTCACAGGCCAACCCACCCTGAGAGCACCTCAAATCACACCCGCTTCTACACAGATTCTACCTCCTCATTTGGACATGAATATTGTCTTCTGTCAACAGGGTTGGGGTTGGCCAGATTGAAACATTTTTTGTGACCAGGAACCATGTGTATACATGATTGAAAAAAAGATGATGCCAAAGATGTGATGTAATTCTTACTTAAGAACACCAATTTCTAAATGTCTTTCACTATTTTAAGCTGTCTTTAAATTCTAACATGTAACCTTATCATATCTGAAGTCTGTGACTGAACGGAGGCTGAACAGATCCAGTACTGAAGGATCCTTGCATTTTGTTTTCTACGTGGGAAATTACCTTTAATAAATTTGTGTTAGCACATACCTTATTGTTTTCCCAAAATAAACTTGTATGTCTCATTTAAGCATTACCAAATGGAAAAAAGAAAAGTTCTTTAAAAGTTAGAATGCCACAAACTGAATGTGCACTGTGACTGCCACCTTTTTCACTTTGTCATAAAATCTCGTGTGTTGAAATACCAACATGTTGTTTGAGTCATTTTCTTTGATTTAAAAAATGATTATTTTAGATTTTGGTTCACCCTCACCTGAAGGATATTACTGGATGTTTTGTGGAGTTATGTGAAATTTGTAATCGCTTCAATCCGAAGGTTTCCCTTAAAGCAGGATCAGGAGGTTTGCCCGTTGCTGATGTCCCATGGAAGCAGGTAGTGACTGATCTCACTGACATGGGAGCAGACCACAACAGATTCCTCTTAATGTATGTTGGGGTGGGGGGGTGGGGGGGTGAGGTCAAATGCTTGGGCACCTGAGGAGGGCCAGATCCACATCAGAGGAGGGAAAGATGAGAAGCCCCCCCCGCCCCATCCATATATCCGTTCAAATTCAAATAATTATATTTTACATTAAAAACAGAATCCAAATGGATAGATAGCCCTTTATAAAATTGTTAAGTTATGAGCATAAATAATTTGACAGTGTAATAACATGTTACATTAAAAAAATATATAGTTGTTAACATTTAAAAATGATTAAATTGTGTGCTGCTTAAAAGAATGAATATGAAGTAAGGACTATTTACAGTTAAGAGATATAAAAAGTTTGTTACGTTTAGTCTTGAAGTGTCTACATCTACTCCGCATGTGTAATATAACCGTTACCTGTCACGTGTCAATCCATGTTTTTCCTGTGTTGCCGTTGGTTGTTCAAATTCACCAGCCAATCACAGTGAAGCCTGTCTGAGTGGGCGGGCTTAGAGGCGCAGGCAGTGCGGGAGCACTGAGCGCGAACCTCAGACTCCATGGACAGAGGGAAGAGAGAGGAGGCTAATGGGGTGGTGAGGAATTAAGTTTTATTGTGGATATTTACTACTGGTGGTCCTGATCCGTTTTTGTGTGACCTGCACGAGGTGAATATGATGTAAATGTCTTCTCGAGCTGTCACAGTTTAACGAAATTGGATGTGTAAGACGGTTAGCGACTTGCTAATTGGCAGTAGCATTCCGTGCTATTGGGCCTGTATATTATAGCTTTAGCTTAGCGATATATTTAAAGCTAAAGCAAACTAATGCAAATTCAAAAGGAGTTATTGGTTGATGTTGTGAGACCGTCACTGGAGAGAAAAATGAGAGAGTGAAGTGTTTTGAGGGTCAGGCCTGTCCTGCTGAGCTGCTCTTTTTTGCCGCCATTTCTCGCGTTAGCTTGGAGTCTAGGTCATAGCATTAGCTTAGATTCAAGGTCATAGCATTAGCTTAGATTCAAAGTCATTCCGTTAGCATAGTAACACTTATCCTCCATTCTGCTTCTACTAACCAAACCCATGAAATTGTGAGTTCTAACAACGCAGCACCTCCTTTTAGTTTGTGTTCATCTCTTAGTGAAGCAGCCCTTACAGTTTTTAGGTGTCATATGTAACATAGTTAAAATGGTTCAGGATAAATCCTGCTAAAATGCACCATCTGCTGGTTTAACGAAGCATTACATTCACCCTAGGAAGTGCAGGGTATTATGGGTAATCCTCAGAGCCACGAGGGTGTCTCCGCAATGTTATATAGAAATATTATTTATAAAATATGTTTATGGTCTTCGTTTTTGCATATTATTGAAACATGTTTTATGTAGGTCACACTTTTTTGTTATTATATTGTTTTTGTTGCGTTTTGGAAATGTTTAACTCCTGAGAAAGTGTAGCGGGAATTTCTCATGCTAACATTGTGGCTCCCCCTTTTGCTGGAGCGCATTTTATGATAAAGACTAACTTTACATCGATGCCCATGTTTGAAATGCAGGTATGTTTTACTAAATCTTGTAGCAGATGGTTGATATAAGGCTGAGTTTTATTTTAACAGTTTTATATGAAGATATGGTTAATTTATGTTTTGCATTGTTTCAAGATATAAGTTTTTATAAACTAAAATATAAAAAACGGCATGCAGTAAATAAAATGTCAGCATTTTATTTTATTTTTCAGAGCATTTTAGTTAATTGCTTTACTTTCTTTAAAAAATGACACTGCTAACTAAATCCACTATACGATCACTGTAATTTTCAGTTATTTTATTTTGATGACTGTATTATGGGTAATCCTCAGAGCCACGAGGATCACCGTCGAGGAGCGCGTTTTATGATAAAGACTAACTTTACCTCGATGCCCATGTTTGAAATGCAGACGGGGAAATAAAGACAACAACTGATGCCAGCTTGAGCTCCTGTCATCCATTTCCACCCTGAGAGAAGCCACCAGAACCACATAGGTCACACATACACACCAGCTTCAAGAAACAGGCCTGCAAGGTAAAATGTTATTATGAAGTGTGTCACATTGTGTGTGGGCCCAGAGGTAACGTTTAGAGTTTTTAATCCAAGAATAGTGTTTTGAAGATAATTAGAAGATTAAGGGTTTTGAACAATGACAGGACTGTTCCAGGACACACAGACGGTCAGAGCCGTTCATCAGATGGACTGGACCATGAAAACTGTGTGGCCTTAACAAGTGGTTCAGTCTGATCAGGTGGTAAGTACATACTTCTTATTCTAAGTACAACATGTTGGACCTTATGATGTTATTGATGCTACTGGTAGTGATGCTGATAATGCTGGTGCTGATGATGCTAATGGTGCTAATTGATGATGCTACTGATGCTGGAATTTGTGCTCGTGGTGTTGATGATGCTAGTGCTGCTAATGATGCAAAGCTCTGACATGGCTGGTCCTGGTTAGCTGTGATAGAGGATCTGTAACACGGAGCGGATGGCTCCAGGACAAAGAAGGGCTCGGCCTGTTCATCCATTCTTCATCTCTGATGGGCTGCACCATGGAAACCTTGCGCTGTTACAAATGGCTCAGTCTGATGAGGTAAGTACATACTTAATTTTTGTAATTACAAAATGCTGATGCTGAGGATGTTACTGATGCTTCTGACAGACATGGACAGAGCTGAGACAGGAGGCTTCTGGCATGGGGAGCAGTTCAGTTTTTAGAGTGGATATCGACTGCTCCTGGACCTGACAAACTTGACCTGCAACAGATGAATATGAAATATATGCCTGTATTTTGTACTAGTTTAACAAAACTGGATGTGTGAGATGGTTAGGGACTTGCTAATTTGTGCTAGCATTCAGGACTATTAGGTGTGGCTATTGTAGCTGTAGCATTGTGATGTTTCAGAAGCTAAAGCCAATTCAGCATAAAATAGTGTTCTATATTGGTTCTTTTTTTTATACTTATTTTTTATTGAACATTTCTGAACACATACAGTGGAGAGGCATTATAATACATTCAACTTCATACACAATGTATCCATACACGAAACGTGTCCATATTTAGGTGGGTATCAGAGTGGCATTCTCCTTGCGTCTGTATTCGCTCCATTTTTCCCATTTAACATCAAACTTGTCCTCCTGTAGGCTTAGTCTGTGTGTGATTTTCTCCATTACGAAAATCTCTTCCATAATGCTCAGCCACTGCTCCACTGCAGGAGGGTCGTGTCTATACCATCATTTTGTGATGGTTTTCCTTGATGCAGAAAGTAATATTTTCAGCAGATATTCATCTTCTTTTTGAATGACATCGTGTGTGAGGCATCCCAGGTAGAGTGTTTTACAAGATCTGGGTATTCCGTATCCCAATATTTTTTTCCAGGTAAGGCTAGCATTATGCCAGTATGTGGTTATCTTTTGACAGGACCAGAATATGTGAGTGGCCTACATCAGTCTGGCCACAGAGTCTCCAGCATGGCTGTGAGCTGGATATCATCCCCGATTTGATCTTTGGTGTTATCAAAAATCTAATCATATTTTTCCAATGAAATTCCCTCCACACACGGGAGCAGGTGGCCGTGCACTGCATTTTACAAATTTTAAACCATTCCTCCTCGCTTATATGCTCCTTCAATTCGTCCTCCCATTTCCCTTTGATGTACATAGTAGATGTCTTCCTGCCTGCCATCATTCCCTGGTATAGTGCTGAGATAACCCGCATTTATTCCCCTCATAGGCCTTATGAAATATCTCCATTATTTCACTTGCATTGGTTTTTATCTCTTTCTCATAATAATCTTTTATTTGCAGGTATCTATACTGGTCTTGGTCCTCCAGTCCATATTTTCCCTTTATGCTATTAAAGCTCAACAGATTGCCCTTCTTAGTCAGTTTACACATTGCTGTGGCACCTTTATCTGCCCATTGTTTGAAACCTGCATCATAAATACGTGGCTTAAAGCTCGGGTCCCAAGCAAACCAGCTCAAGCTCTTTGTTTCTTTCTCTAAATTGTAATTATCAATCACTGTGTTCCATATTTCAATCGTAGTTTTAGTTATTGAGTCTAGCTTTGTCGTGAAATATCCTTTCAACGACTTGTCGAATTATTCTAAGTCTTGCAAAAATACTAAGTTCTTGAAGGAGAAGCTGAAGAATTATTCTAAGTCCAGAGTTGGAGAACTATTCTAAGTCCAGAGTTGGAGAATTATCCTAAGTCCAGAAGGAGAAAAATTATTCTAAGTCCAGAAGGAGAAAAATTATCCTAAGTCCAAAAGAACAAGCAGAGGCCGCTAGATCCAGGTCCAAGTGGTTTATTGCAGCGCGTGAGCTGTTAGCCAGCTAACAACTGATTTTCTTGGGACAAACACCTGCTTTTAAACCTTTTGATTCTTGGGGCTCCACGCTGAGCCCCTCCTCTATCAGAGCTCCACCCTGAGCCCCTCCTCTATCAGAGCTCCACCCTGAGCCCCTCCTTTATGACGTCGTTCCCTCACCCTCTACGGGGCACCGTCCCTGAGCATTCCATTAGCCCTCTCAGTAGAGGCATTGGTTCATAAGTATTCCATTAGCCCTCTCAGTAGAGGCACTGGTTCATAAGCATTCCATTAGCCCTCTCAGTAGGGGCATTGGTTCATAAGCATTCCGTTAGTCTCTCAGTAGAGGCACTGGTTCATAAGCATTCCGTTAGTCTCTCAGTAGAGGCATTGGTTCATAAGCATTCCGTTAGTCTCTCAGTAGAGGCACTGGTGCTGGCCTCAGCTGCCTGTTCCCTCCATGCCTCACACCTGGCCTGTGCTTTGGCCCCATATCTCTGTTTTGCCGTTCTGATGCATTCACATAGCCTCTGAACCATGGTTTCTTCCTTTTATACATTTATATCCCAGCTACATGTTACTTCTACTTTTCTTTTAGATATATATATATATATATTAATGCACTTACTACTAATCTTTTGTGATAATATATTCACTGTAGGATATTAATCCACTACAGCTTATTGCTTAGTTTGCCTAAGAGTGTTTTATGTGGTTAGGGTTAGGGTTAGAGTTTAGGGTTAGGGTTAGATTTTAAACTTCTATGTCTTTTCTACTTATTTCCATATTTTTCCATTTTGAAACATAGTCATCATTGCACCAACATACCAGGGGTCTAATTTGTGCGGCCCAGAAATATTCTCTCAGGGCTGGTAAACCAGGCCTCCTTTATCTTTTGGGAGCTGAAGTGTTAGGGTTAGGTCTAACTCTAGCTTTCTTGCCGTTCCATATAAACCTCGAAATCCATCTGTCCCATTCTACAAATTGTTTTTGCGCTATATTGGCTCTTAATTGGATTAATATGTGTTAAGAAGGCGGTCACTGGAGAGAGATGTGGTTTTGGTCTGTGTGTGTTCAGGTGTGTCCTGTCCTGCTGAGCTCACTTCCTCATTCTGACTTTGCTCCATGTTGTCTGGGATTCAGGGTCATTGCTGTTAGCATGGTGGGACTCTATTCCCCCATTCTGCTTCTACTAACCAAACAAATGGGTTTGTGAGTACTACCACACTCTCCACCTGCTTTAGTTGGTGCTCATCTCTGAGTGAAGCAGCCATTCCAGTTTTAGGTCTCACTGCACACAAGAAACGGGCCAGAGAGGTTCAATATTATTATTAAGTGTGTCATTAGGTGTGTGGGCCCACAGGTAACATATAGGGTTTAGAGCTGTTAATCCAACAATACTGTTTTTAAAATAAAGACAAAATTCTAAATGCTGAATTTTGTTTATTTTATTTGATTGATGTAAAGAAACAGGTTTTGTTTTAAAATAGTGTTTGGACTTGTAACAAGTGTGTGAAAAGTTAATGAAGGTATTTTAGTTAGAGTATATGATAGAAATTGGCTTTTTGTTTCAGTTAAAGAAAATGTATGAAACCAAATGTCTTTTATTTATTTCTTCATTAATTCTATGCAAATTAATTTCATGCAAGATATTAAATCCACTTTTTTTATTTTTGTAATAAGTACCTGCTAAGGGATTGATTGAACAGTTGTGGTGGTATTAAAACAGCAAGCCTAATTAAGAGTACAAATGGTAAAAGTATCAGAAAAAATCAGTATTTCTGCTGCAGGTCCAGACTGACTGAATGAACCACTGCGGTTTGGTTTAGGACCACATAAGGACCCGTGTTACAGCGGGACTGTTGCTGTTGTCAGTAACTACTAACCCTCCCCCCCCCCCCCACTGTGCTCTCCCCTTCCTTTCTTCCTCTTTAACTCTAGTCATTTTACAGAAAACTAATTATTTGGGGGATTCCTCCTCTCTCCTCCTTTCTTTTCAGAGTGTTGGGGTCTCAGTGGCTGGCCTGTTCCCTTCTTCCTCTGGAGCAGCCTGGAAGGAAGGCCCCGCTCTGACATGGCTGCTGCTGCTGAGGTCTGGGGGGGGGGGTCTTATATAAACCTCTGCTCTCCTTCTTCAGTCAGGGGGCCATTTTATTTTTATTTTTTTAAAGCTTCAAAGGGTATGACATGGACTGGACAGCTCCTGGACACAGATGGACCTGAGCTGTTGATCATTGTTCATCCCTGATGGACTGGAGCATGGAAACCTGGTGGAGGTAACAGAGGTCCAGTCTGAGCAGGTAAGTACATAGTTTATATTTGGTCATTACTAAATGCTGCTGCTAATGGTGCTGATTGATGTTGTTACTGCTGCTGTTGGATGCATGGACAGGGGGCATCTGGTATTGGGAGTCAAAGTCAGACAAAAACTGTATTTTTACAACCAGTCCAGGCCCAGTCTCATTGTATGAACCACTCTATTTCTGTTATACATGGAAAGATTACTTATGTCAATAACAACTAACCCTCTGTCTCTACTCTCCTCCATCTTTTACTCTTTTCATTTACATAAAATGATTATTTGTGGGGGACTCCTCTTCTCTCCTCCTCCTCTCTCCTCCTTTCTGTTCAGAGTGTTGGGGGTCTCAGTGGCTGGCCTGTTCCCTTCTTCCTCTGGAGCAGTCTGGAAGGAAGGCCCCGCTCTGACATGCTGCTGCTGCTGAGGTCTGGGGGGGGGGGTGGTCTTATTTAATCATCTGCTCTCCTCCTTCGGCTTTTATTTTTATTTATTTTATTTTATTTTTTTCAAGCTTAAGGGTGTAACATGGACGGGACAGGTCCAGGAGACCCGGACAGACCTGAGCTGTTGATCATTCTTCATCCCTGATGGACTGGAGCATGGACACCTGGTGGAGGTAACAGAGGTCCAGTCTGATCCTCTGTAAGTAGGGTTGTCAAAAGTATCCATTGTCCAAAAAGTATCAATACTAAAATGTTGTATCTGGACCTGCTACTCGTTTTCTAAAGTATCAATCCCCCCCCCCCCGTGAACCTGACGCTTTGCCCCTCTCTCTGATGAATTTATTTATTAGCGTTGTTTTTTATCATTAGGATGACGTTAGCCCTGGATTGCTAGCTGTGGGAGCCAACGATGGATATCCAACTCCCCCACATCCCGGTCGGCCATTGTGATGAGGTCACCGACAGGAAGAGCCCCGGCAAGGAAAATTCTAATATAGACATTCATTTACAAATAGTGCAATTAATCTAGCAAACTCTGAATTAGACTCTATACATAATATTATGCTAAAATAGTGGATGTACAATAAGTCCAAACAACTTTAACCCAAAAATATTGAATTCTCACATTTAGGGTCAGGGTTAGGGTTTGTGTTAGGGTTAGGGTCATTAATGTGGGCCACCGGCCACGGTAACATCAGTAACAGGTCATTTTGAAACCAAAGACACTAACCTGTGAAAATTCAGTCAAATGTAGTGTCTTTGTTGTTATCCTTGTATCAAAAATGGTATCGTGTCTGGAATATTTTCCTGAGTATTGGTATCAAGTTGAAAATGTTAGTATCGTGACAGCCCTAGTGGTCAGTCGGGGGGGGGGGCAGTCCTTTATTTATTCCATGGGGACTCATGGGGAACAGAAAATAATCTGGAGGACCTGGTCTAAAGGCCTAACTTCTACATATTTAAATGATTAGTTTTCTTTGTAAACAGTAGATGTGCTAAGAGTGTGTGATGATGATGATGATTGACTGAAACCTGAGGCTGCCTTAACAACAGGTCAGTGTTAGGTCCCAAAGCTTAGTCCCATCTGGGTTAGGGTTAGGGTTTAGTCCCTCCATCTGGGTTAGGGTTAGGGTTT
>JABUIW010043759.1:141190-151350 GCA_013363375.1 Menidia beryllina
CACACACACACACACACACACACACACACACACACACACACACACACGCGCGCACACACACACAAAGTTTCTTTAATCTGACACCCACCATCTATTGTCAATCTTTAATACACACTTTGCTCCGTATCAGATTGTTTTTTGTTATACGAATGTTTTTTGTTCACGTTAATGCTGTAAATACAGAATGCAGGCTTTCACCAGTAGATACTTTTACTTGTATGACGAATGAATACTGGAAACGTCTTACGTTTCACAGATCAAACTTCCTCAAATCAGAAAAATGTGTGACTAGACTGTATGAAAGAGTCCATGGCCCATTTGAGGTCACGTGTGTAGAAATCCGAACATTTATGCTTTTTACATCTTTTCTTAATGTTTTTGCTTAACCTTTTTAAACTTTGAGGGTGATGATGGAGGCAGCAAATCCCACATTTTTTCTAGTTTACACACAATATACTCAAAAATGTTTCATTAAAACGGCGTGCAAAAATTGAAACCCTGAAGTTATTAGGCAAGGTACAAACTCCTCTCCATATCTTGTCAATTACTTTTTGAATTTATGTGACTTATTTTATACCATCTTGGCTGCATTATTCAGTTTCTCTCATTAAGGTCATTTTCTGTCTCTACATGTCCACTTTTCCATCAAATTGAACATTTTTCTTTCCTGAACTACACAGAAGCTAATCAGGGAACGAGCTGTTGCTTCTGTCCTGATCTTCGGCCTGAACAGAGGAATGTTTTGCATACTTTCTGTTTAGTTCCTGCTGTAAACGTTGAATATTTTTTATAAAAAATGTGCTGCATATGTGTTGTGTTTTGTGTTAGTGTTTGTTTTTCTGCCTCGCAGTTTAACATAACTTCTGAGAAATTTATGAATCTAAACCCCAGTGGGACAAAAAAAAAGAAAAAACCAAACTGAATTTTCCAAAATCTGCTGTTAAACTTACTTTTCAGGCCAAAAAAACAAAAAAAAAGCATTTATTTGAGTGTGCTGTGTGTGTTTATGCCTGTTCAGCTGCTGTCTGACTCATAACTGTGTTAGTTTGACCAAAACGAGCTCTGTGAGGAACCCCGAAGCCTCAAAAAGTGCGACTCGTGGCTTTTACGCTGACTCAGCAATTAACCTCAACACCCCCGATTTCTTCCGCTGTGTGAGTCAGCTTTCAGCCTTCGCCTCCGGCCCCCCGGAGGCCGCTCGGGTCTCGGTGGATTCTGGGAAATGGCTCAGATGTTGAGTATCAAACTGTACGTTTATAGCCAATCTATAGTTTGATACACAGCACAAAAAGCCGTTTTCACCAAAGCGCGCAGCTTTTAGTCGGATTTTCGGTAAGTGGATTTTTTAAATCTTGCACAAACCTTCATAACTTCTAGATTGTGTGAAGTAGAAGTACAAGTACTGTATGAAAAAATTTACTTGAGTAAAAGTTGAAGTGTTCTTTCAACATTATACTTAAGTGGAAGTACGGAAGTACTCAGTTTTTTTTGTACTTAAGTATTGAAAGTAGAAGTATTTCAAAAATTGCTACTCAAGTATGGAAAGTAAAAGTAAAAGTACAAGTACTGCGTGTATTAAAAAAAAAGGGCTGTCAAAAGTGTGATAGATATTGTTCATATTATTTCAAGCGTGTGAAAGGCCATACAGGTGTTTACAAAAAACAGAAAACTACATCTGCATTAGCATCAACAGCACTTCATCTACTATTATTTATTATTCCAGAGTCAGAATCCTGAGCTGAGCCTTTATGCTAGCATGTAGCACACAGCTAGCCAGCTAGGTTAGCTTTAGCTATTGTTAGCTGCTACACCCTGAGTGAACAGGGAAAACTGAACTAGCGCTTATTTACTAGCTTATATGTCATTGTATTTTTTTTAACTTACCTTGAAATGCTTCTTCAGATTAGATGGGGAATTTTTGAAGGCCATGATTTCACAATCATCGATTGGAGTAAAAGTATTGAATTAATCAACAATATGTAGTGGAGTAAAAGTAAAATTAGGGAAAAAATATATACTCCAATAAAGTACAGATACTGCATTTTGGTACTTAAGTACAGTACAGTTACTGAACATCTCTGCCCCCGCCCCACCTCCTGGTGCTTTAGACATATGACAGCAACTGCTCACTACACATGTTTCCACAAGTAGGTCCGTCTCCGAGGGACGGACAGACCTTCAAGAGCTCCACATATTTATCCGAGGGCTTGCAAAGGGCCACGAGGTCTCAGGGCCACCGATACGCCCAGAGGGACTCATTTGCGATGTGTAAACATCCCATCGGGTCTGGCAGTGGAGGGGTGAGGGATCAGGATGTGGGATTAGCTCAGATGGACTCAGCAGAGACACTCTGATCCCTGACAGAGGCATGTTTCTGCTGCCACCAGGAGAAGCCAGAGGGCTGAAGTGTTATGTATTTGGATTTGCAGCCATTTAATGCTAAAATCCTGACAACCAGGCCGGTGGGGTGACCTTCTCAGCCTCTGTCCACTTTACATTAAAAGATCCTGCTAGTGTTTGTACACACAGACACCATTTTGAACAGCACTAATTTAATTCTGAGCAGAGATGTACAGTAATGAAGTAGAACTACTTAAGTACTGTACTTAAGTACCAAAATGCAGTATCTGTACTTTATTGGAGTATGTATTTTTTCCCTACTTTTACTCCACTACATCTTTTTGATTAATTTAATACTTTTACTCCGATCGATTTTTCACGGGCTGAAAAATGTAAACGTAATGATAGATAGCTCTGTCAGGGTTTGGGAAGCTGGCTCCTCATTGGGCGATAGCTTATTTTTATTAAAATGCCTCCCGAAATATTGAGAAATCATGGCCTTCAAAAATTCCCCATCTAATCTGAAGAAGCATATCAAGGTAAGTTAAAAAAAATACAATGACATATAAGCTAGTAAATAAGCGCTAGTTCAGTTCTCCCTGTTCACTCAGGACGTAGCAGCTAACGTTAGCTAAAGCTAACCTAGCTGGCTAGCTGTATGATAACGTTAGCTAAAGCTAACCTAGCTGGCTAGCTGTATGCTACATGCTAGCATAAAGGCTCAGCTCAGGATTGTTTTTTTTTAATAGAGTACTTGTACTTCTACTCCCCTCCTCTACTCCAATACTTTATACATATCTGATTCTGAGTCATTTTATTCAAATCTCAGTTTTTTTTTGCAGAGATGCTAATAGAAAATGTAAGATAACATGCCCTGATACAGGGCAAATGCTCATTTTTTGCGTGTCACAGAAGCAAATTTATGGACACTTCAGGTGTAATTTGACTCAACCAAATGAAACTCATTTGCATCTTCAGGTTATTTATTTTCAGTACTTTGGTTTGTGATACTCTCATCGGCCTCAAATGTAATTTGGTGAGCAGTGACATGCGGTCAGGGGAGGCAGGTGAGGCAGTGCCTCACCAGCCATCATGGAAAGAAAGAAAATATATAATCATGAAGTAATTTAAATTGTTATATTCATCCGGTGGTTTGTACTAAAAAATATTTATTTTTCATGTAGCTTCACCAATTTCGATTTTTATTTGTTCAAAATCGCTGAATTTTCTTATTTTCCCATTCAAATGCTTGGAAGCGATGCCGGTGAGGCAGCAGCGAGCTCTGCCTCACCTTGGATTGCGCAACCCCTGGCTCTGCGCTGGCTGCTGAGCGGAGAGAGCATGTTGCTGTACGGCGTCAATAAAATGGTTCAAACAAATTTAATATGTGAACTTATTTCCAATAATTTAGCTTATGTATATAATGTACAGTGCTTTTTGTCACCAACTGTGTTTGTGTAACGTGTTTCGTGTAATGAGCGATTATAAACGGCAGAGAACAGGTTCGAGGTGAGGCAGGCAGTTCTCTTGCCTCATGGTAGGGGGCGCTCAAGATCCCAGACGTTCGTCTTGTTCACTCCTCAACTGCCGAGTAAGTGACAGCGAGCTAGGCTAAACGATTCGAGAAGTAAGTCAAGTGCAGCGATAGATTATAATAGAGATAGATATTTTTTTCCTCTCGCTTATCCCGACTTTCGACATGGATGACTACATTACAACACTAAAAAAGTTTTCTCAGTAAAGGTAAGACAGTAATAACATTTATTTGATTTTGTTTTGTTTTTTAAGGAAATGTGTGTTTTGTGAGCTACGGTTTGTATGTGTAATGATGCAGAAGTGAAACATAACCTGTAAACTGCTGTCAATCTATGCATCTATTTGCAAATCTGTTTCTGATGACGTCAGTGCCTCACCAGCTATGAACCTCACCGCACGTCACTGTTGGTGAGTGAATAAATATTACAGATTGCCAGGTGGAGACGTATGGGAGCAGAGGAGGGAAAAAGATGCTCTGACATTTAAAAAATATCCTCTCCAAAGGAAATATCCTGATTTACATACACAGGGATGTATTCTAAAGAATGACCTTTTTCTGGCTACAAAATGTTAAATTGATATGTTTTATTATAGAAATTCAAAATGCCATTCTAGTCAACAATACACAAATTTTCTCTCTGGGATATATTTATATTCAGGTTTTTATTACAAACTCTGACATATTAGTAAAGGACAAATGAGGCACCACATAACAGTGATTAATAAAACTCTCTTTTTTAGTATTTAAAACAACCGTCATTGCTGTTTTGTCACGACAAAAAATTCCACCCTTCAAAGAGCACAAACACTATAAACACACAGAAAAGGGATAAAACAACATTTGAACTAATTAATGAAGACATCACTTGTCTGTAGACAAAAATAAGCACTAACAAGCAGCTGATTCCATTAAAGCCCGATAATAATCAGCCTTTCATGTGTCATTAATGCATTTATTCCCTTTTTGAGAGCACTGAAAACCTAAAAGTTGCTTCTTTTAAAGCTTTAAAAGCACATAAAACCAGCAAATACAGCTCTTGTGCAGCCTTTCCTTGTTTATGAGTGTAAGAATCTCAGCTTTTTCATGTTGAAACCACAAAACTAGCTTCTTAAGATGTTCGTAAAAATGGAGAGGACAGAAAAAATTGAAGTTCATGGTTAGGATGAGACGTCCTTGTTACTCTGAGCAGGTGTCAGTCTTTTGGGGGGGTGTTTGCCATTAGGGACATTGGCTTTGCAGTTGGATTTGTTGGGGCCGTGCCGCTGCCTGGATGACAGGCCGGGCTGTTTACTTGGGCTCAGGGGTCGGCTGAAAGGTGACCCTGGTTAGCGTAATGCTCTATAAATGCATGCTAAGCATGAGTGGAACAAACAGCTAGGGGCTCCGGGCCAAATCAGCCTCAGCCATCCCGGGACGACAGCCTGGAGGCAGCTCCTGATGCTGGAACCCTTCCTCCACTAAGAGGGTCCAGGAAGTGGATGAAAGGGGATCTGAGATCTGAGACTTTTTGCATCATTCAGTGGTAAAAGCTTTGCTCAAACCCCTGTTGTACACATTCAGATATACCTGATAACAGCCAGTAGAAGACTACACCAAAATACATTTTTAACTTTTTGCAGCTAATTTGATCAAAATAATTTCTGTTTTTTTTCCTCATATGTTGTTGAGGGGCCAAAGAAAGACTTCAGACTAAAAAAAATCCAATATTCTTCCTATTTTTCTTGGATCAGGCTTTAAAGGGGTTTACCAAACATCTCCATGGCCTCCAGGGTGAACCTCCTCCACAGAAACCAGGAAGTGTGTCCACTTCTCCATGAATCTAATTATTCGTGGAGGCACAAAGGCTGTATTGGCCCTTTTGCTTCTCCTGGTTACTGTCTTCTTTTTTTAACCAGTCCTTGTCCATGTATCCTCTCACCTCCCCCACGGTACTCCTCTCTCCTGGATCCAGACGCAGAAGCTTACCGAACATCTCCATTGCTTCTGGGGTGTCCACCTCTACATGCCTCTAATTATTCTTGGAGTCCTGTTTGCTTTTCCTTGTTACTGTCTTCTTTGTATAACCAGTCCTTGTCCATGTATCCTCTCACCTCCCCTACGGTACTCCTCTTCCCTGCATCCAGACACAGAAGCTTACCGAACATCTCCATGGCTTCTGGGTTGAACCTCCTCCACAGAAACCAGTTTCCACATCTCCATGAATCTAATTATTGGTGGAGGCCCGTCTACTTCTCCTGGTTACTGTCTTCTTTTTTTAACCAGTCCTTGTCCACGTATCCTCTCACCTCCCTTACGGTACTCCTATCTCCTGGATCCAAACACAGAAGCTTAACGAACATCTCCATGGCCTCCAGGGTGAACCTCCACCACAGAAACCAATGTCCACCTCTCCACGCCTCTAATTATTCTTAGAGGCACAAAGGCTGTCTTGGCCCATTTGCTTATCCTGGTTACTATCTTCTTTTTTTAACCAGTCCTTGTCCACGTATCCTCTCACCTCCCCCACGGTACTCCTCTCTCCGGGATCCAGACGCAGAAGCTTACCGAACATCTCCATGGCTTCCGGGGTGAACCTCCTCCACAGGGGAGGCGTGTCCTCCCGGGACCGAGGCCTCTCCTCCGCCCGGCACCAGTCCGCGAACTCCTGGTAGAAGTCGTCCGACACCGTGCAGCATTCCCAGGGGAAGTAACCCGTGAGGATGCAGAAGATGACCACCCCGAAGGCCCAGGTGTCCAGGCTGGGCTCCACGCTGAGCGGGGGGCCGCCGGGCTCGCGCTGGCCCTCCGGCAGCGCCACGGCGCAGAGCTCCGGCGCCATGTAGGGCAGCGTCCCCGTGACGAACCGGATCAGGGCGCCCCTCTTCTGGGCCAGGCCGAAGTCCGCCAGCTTGACCTGGTGGCAAAAGCTGTCCAGCAGCAGGATGTTCTCCGGCTTCACGTCCCGGTGGACCAGGCCGTGGCTGTGGATGAACTCCAGGGCGCTGGCCACCTGGAGGACGCAGCGCTTCACCGAGGATTCTGGGATACCGACCTACGGGGGGGGGGGGGGGGGGGAGGGGGGGAGATATCAATGGGGGTTATTGTTTGAATTTCTGTTTTTTTTTGTTCACTTCAGAGAACCTTCGCCACAGATGGAGCAGCTTCTGTCTGCAGCCTGTAGGAGCCTCGGGTGGATATCCAACTCCTCCCACATCCAAGTCGGCCATTTTGATTAGGTCATGTGACTAGCAGCTTTTTGAGGTGGAAACGAAACTTTACCGTCTATACGAAATCGGAAGACAAACAATGTCCTGACCTTGAACCTAAACCTAACCCTAACCCTAAACATAACCCTGACCCTGAGCCTAAACCTAACCCTAAAACTAAGCCCAACCCTAACCCTGACCTTGACCCTGACCCTAACCTTAACCCTGACCCTAATACTAACCCTAACCCTCCAGCCTTCATAATTGTGAGAAATAAATATTTTTTGGTTAAATTTGTTTGAACTTATTGTACAAACCTATTTAACATCCACTATTTTAACATAATATTATGTATAGAGTTTAATTCAGTGTTTGAAAGATTCATTTCACTATTTTTAAATTAATGTCTATATTGCCATGAGGCAATTACCATTTACTTGCCTGGGATCTTCCTATTGGTGACCTAATCAAAATGGACGATTGGATGTGGGGGAGTTGGATCTCCATCCTTGGCCTCCTGCAGTCTGCAGCCAGACGGACTTGACTAATGTTGGCGTGTTATTATTAGCCATTAGCCGCAGCTAAGAATTCAAGGCTAACGTCATGGTATCGATACTTTTGAAAACGAGTATCGTATCCCGATACAAAGTTTTACTATCGATACTTTTTTGAGTATCGATACTTTTGACAACCCGACATTGAAGCAAACTCATTAACCTTCCTCTGGTGTTAGCTTTCTGCTGCCATCTGTGGTGTTAGCGGGTCATTTTGGACCCGTGTATTAAATCAGCCATAAAATACCCTAAAAACAATCTTTTATCATCCAATGTTTTCTTAACTCTTGTTTAGCTGGTTGGGCTCCCTTATCCATGAAAAGATTGGTATTAATATTTTTTTGTGGCCCCCTGGGCCTTTGTTTTAACAGCATACCCCTCGTTTTCAATGTCATAAAAGTGTTCAAATGAACCTTAAGAGTAGAAGGCAACAAAATAATCAGTTGTTCTGTTACCTGAGTGTAACTGAGAGATATTAAAACAAATTTTTTAAATGTTCAACAAAAAAAAAGATTTTAATTTTAATATTATCAAATATAGTAACGTCTATGGTGTTTCGGGTCATTTTGGACCCGTATATATTTGCTTCAAGAAAAGGGCAAAAACAAGTCTTTTTTTCCCACACAATAGAACTTTAAAACAATATTTAACAATATCAAACACAGAACAGTCATAAATAATAATAAATTACAATAAAACAAAGATTTGCAAATAAATAAACAAAAACCAATCGAGAAAATCACATCAAAAGAAATCAAGTACTTGTTCCATCAATACTCTGTGCAAAGAACATGCCTGTGTGTGTATGTGTGTGTTTAGATGCATGTGTTGCAAAAAGTGACACTTTTAGTGTGTTCATTGCTTGATCTGTAAACTCCGGCAAGGAGGAGAACACCAATGTAGGCACCCAGGTACGTCTCATCAATGTCTTTCCATGTGTTGCCATGGACTTTTTTCCCCTCAAGGTTAGTCATAGCAAATATGACTTTTTTTTTGTGACAATGGCAAAAAAAGATCAAAGCACGTCTTGATGTCACTTACTCTTGTCACAGCAAACCTCGTGACCCCAGGGGTCATTTTGATGATGTTTGCAGCAGCTGTCCTTCCATGCACATCAGGAGGAACTGTGTTCCAACGGATGTTGCCACTTTTGGATTGGAATGATTCAGCAGGAGCAGCTTCAGCACCAGTGACCTCCTCTTCAGACTGATCAGTTGTGTCTGTTTCTTCCAATTGGTACTCCACATCATCTTCGTTCTCAGAGGCCTGCTCATCTCCATCGCTAAAATCCTGTGTGTCCTCTGCCTCATTTGCAGCAAAGATGTGATCCAAAGCTTCATTTACAGTTAATCTTCTCCTCATTGTTGCATCCTGTGAATTGGAGATGTGTACTCTGCAAGTCACCACCTCTACACTCAAATGGCTTGACAAGCCTGGACATGTCTCCCTTTGTTTGTTCTTGCAAAAAGGCAAAGAGAAAAGCCCCTAAATGAAGCTCAAGTGGTTGGAGGAAGAGGCTGTTGGTTGACTGTGTGTTCATGATTTAATTTTGGGCATTTTTTATTGTTTTATAATAGAAAATTTTAACCGGGTCACAAATGACCCGAACACCACAAAAGTCATTTTTTTCACCAGAGCACTTTATAATTCAGTAAAAAAAAAAAAAAAGATTTTACTTTGTTTAAATGGAAGTCCCTGACAAAGTCAAAAAGTTTCAACTCAAAAAACAAATGTATGGAGTGCTTTTATGCATGTTAAAACTCAAAACGGGTCCGCCGGGACCCTAACACCATAGGAAGGTTAAAAGTCGAGGTGGAGGGTTATTTTTCTTCTTGTTTTTACTTTTAAACCCTCACAAAGCTGCTTCTGGGGAGGTTTCGCTCAGTACTTAATAGCTAGTTTGTGTCTATTAGCGTTTATCGAGGTAAAAAGCAAGTTCAAACTTCTATTTTTATAGGAAAAAATTAGTCGGATCCATCAAAAACGGATTGGTCTGTGAAGGAAAACATTGAAGCAAACTTATTAAAAGTCGAGGAGACTCACCTTGGGCTGGATGACAGCGAACAGGTCCCTCCCGATGACGAGTTCCTGGGCGAAACAGTAGTGCTCTCTGGACTGGAAGGCGATGCCGAACAGGCCCACGATGCAGGGGTGGCAGGACAGGTGCAGCGAGATGCAGTACTCCCGCAGGAAGCCCCGCAGCTGGGTGGAGGCTTTGGGCATCACCTTCAGGGCCATGGGGGTCCCTGCACACACACACACACACACACACACACGCACACGCACACGTGTGCACACGCACAAATTCAGACACACACACAGGAGCCGTCAGAGCCAGGGTGGGTCCACAGACACACACGCACACACACACACACACATGCACCCACACACACAGTAATACACACACACAGTAACACACACACACACACAGACACACACACACACAGACACACACACACACACACACACACACGCACACGTGTGCACACGCACAAATTCAGACACACACACAGGAGCCGTCAGAGCCAGGGTGGGTCCACAGAC
>JABUIW010043759.1:159057-166557 GCA_013363375.1 Menidia beryllina
ACACACAGACACACACACAGACACACATGGACACAGACACAAACACACAGACACACACACAGACACACACACACACACACACACACACACACACACAGACACACACGGACACAGACACAGACACACACACACAGACACACACGGACACAGACACAGACACACAGACACACACACACACACAGACACACTCCAATGGAAGTAATCCACTTTGTCCATTTTCCTCTTGGACAGGAGTCCATCTTTGGTCTTATTCTGGGGGTCAACTCCTCCATAACATATTTGTCCTTAATAGTTTCCAGCCAGTCCTCTTTGTCCTGGGGGGTTTTCTTTGTTTAATTTTTTGGTGATTATTTTTTTACTGGCGGCCATCAGGATTTTAAACAGGTCAGATTTACACAAAATATAACCTGAGACATTTCTAAGATACAACACTGGGAAGGTTTTGGGGTAACATGAGCACGGTTCACATTCGTCTCCCCACATTTTTTCCAGTAGATTTATATTTGCTTCTCAGAAAACTCGACTTTTCAAATCCGACCCAGGACGCTTCCTCCTCCATCCTTTCTGCTCTGTTTTCTCAGATTTCTCCTCCCCCTCATCTCTTTTGCCAGCATCTATATTTACTTCCAGAGAGTCTATATGTTGCGTCCCCTTTATTCTACTGGAGCATTAAAAGTTATTTATCTGACCTTCTTCTCATACTGGGACCTACAGGCCCAAACACACAGATTTCAAATCCCAGCAAAAGAAATCTGCGATATAACATTCTGGGCTATATAACATTCTGGGTCTAACATGTGACCACAGATACATGAAGGATGGGGCTGTTTTAAATGTTATCATCCAATCACTGCAGGCTGAAACTGATAATACAATAATTAGTTGTTAAATGCAAACCCCTGATTTTCAATTATTGGGCGATAGCCTATTAAAAAAAAAGCCTCCCGAAAGATTTAAAAATCATGGCCTTCAAAAATTCCCCATCTAATCTGAAGAAGCATATCAAGGTAAGTTAAAATATACAATGACATATAAGCGCTAGTTCAGTTCTCCCTGTTCACTCAGGACGTAGCAGCTAACATTAGCTAAAGCTAACCTAGCTAGCTAGCTAGCTGTATGATAACGTTAGCTAAAGCTAACCTAGCTGGCTAGCTGTATAATAACCTTAGCTAAAGCTAACCTAGCTGGCTAGCTGTATGCTACATGCTAGCATAAAGGCTCAGCTCAGGATTCTGACTCTGGAATAATAAATAATAGTAGATGAAGTGCTGTTGGTTGCTAACGCAGATGTAGTTTTCTGTTTTTTGTAAACACCTGTATGGCCTTTCACACGTTTGAAATAATATAAACAATATCTATCACACTTTTGACTGCCTTTTTTAATATAAATAGAACTTGTACTTTCATTACTGTATTAGCAATTTTTTAAATACTTCTACTTGCAATACTCAAGTAAAAATAAATTTGAGTACTTCCGTACTTCCACTCAAGTATGGTGTTGAAAGAACACTTCAACTTTTACTCTAGTAATTTTCTTTATATAGTACTTGTACTTCTACTCCGGTACTTTCTACATCTCTGATGTTGACTCACTCAACACAGCAGTTATTTTGGGGGGACGGCGCATCCACACCGGCTAAACGGAGGATTCATAGAAACAGATACTTCGGTGTTTTGGCCTCCTCGGGTCAGCCGGGGACGTTTAATGAGGTGTGACTTCAGCTTCTGGCTTTGCTTCCGAACACGAGGTCACCGAACCACAAAGAAGGAAGGCGGACACTTTTACTTCCATCTGGGCGGATATAGAAAAAGGTTCAAGGCTTTGAGATGAGCCAGGTAATAATCAAGGTGTTAGATCTGTCTTCTTCTATGGATTTGGTCCTGTTGTGTTTCCTGGCACAAAGCCCCCCCCCCCCCACCAGCCATCACAGGCATGTAGAAGAGTGTGTTTTGAAATCTGTAATCATCATGTTACGCTGTCGCCACAGACATGGGATCGGCTCATACCCGGGATCCCGATCAGCGCCAGACCCAGAGCCCCTTTTTCAGCCTCCTGCATATAAAGAATAAAATAGAAAATAAATAGAATAGAAAAGAATAACAGGAAAGAAAATTATCATACCTATATTGATTTCCCCCAAATGACAGACTTCTATTTTCTTTCATCTTTCTTTGTGTTTGTGTTTGTGTTTCATTCGCTGTTTGATAAAAGCATCAGAGCTACTTCTGGTTTTAGTTTTAAAGCACAAATCACAGCAACAAAAATGAATTGATCCCATATTTTTGTCTAAATCCTGGAGAATAACCCTGTAAATTTTCTGTCCTTTTTTCCTGAGGTTTTGTGTCTCCAGTCGTCTTTATTTGACAGAAAATGGGCCACAAAGGAGGAAAGACACACAGCACATATCCACAGGTTGGACCTGGGATTCACCAATGACCAGGAATCATTACCAGTTTTTAAAAAAAGTAGTCCCTAGAGAGCCTCTTTAACCCTATAATGCCAAATGTGTCATATTTGATTCATACGGTTTCTCAATTCTTTTGGATCTGAGACTTTTTGCATCATTCAGTGGTAAAAGCTTTGCTCAAACCCCTGTTGTACACATTCAGATATACCTGATAACAGCCAGTAGAAGACTACACCAAAATATATTTTTGACTTATTGCACACTAATTTGATCAAAATAATTTCTGTTTTTTTTCTTCATATGTGGTTGAGGGGCCAAAGAAAGACTTCAGACTAAAAAAATCCAACATTCTTCCTATTTTTCTTGGATCAGGCTTTAAAGGTTTAACGGTTTAGCCTTATGTACCGCTGGCTGCGAGCGCGCTCAAACGTGCACGAGGCGTGAGCGGACACACACAAATTTCTACACACAGCTTTTAAATTTCCAGCTCGATTCTCCAGCTGCCGTCTTTAAGCTCACAGGGCGACACCTGCTCCTCTGATCAGTCAGCAGCAGCCTGTCATCGTGTTGATGCGGTAACCACGGCTACGCCACGGCGAGGCCTCAAACATCACGAGGCACCCGGGGGTCTTTATGGTAGCTGTAAGCGGATTCAGGTGCTTTTTAATTGAGAATAATTCATGTATTGCTTTCTAACACGTTCTGCTGGGTCTCCACTGGAGGGAATTTAATACTGATCTAAAAACGTCCCATTTAACCCGGTGAGGATGGAGTAAAAAACCCACAAACTGCATCTATTTCTACAGAGAACAGGTTCTGGACTCCACAGCTTGCAGCCCAGAGCTTTCAGCATGATAAAAAAATGTCAAATACAATAAAATAAAACCCAGAACTGCTCAGAGATTACAATCCGAAACTAGTCAGGAATAGAACGACGGCCCAACAGTTTCCATACATTTTGGGTCTGTTAAAAACGAAGGGACACCTCACGGGGGTAAACGTGGTCAAATAGATGTGCAGATTCCTAAATTTGGATTTATTTGTGCATTTTAAACGACGTCCCAACTCTTATGGAATAGGAGTAAAAATTATTTGGAAGAGAAGTCACCATTTTGGGGACATGCATTTAGACGCTTTTGTCCAAAGCGACACAACTTTACAGTCATCATCAATATGAAAGTAAGTTCTCTAGAGGAAAATCCCCAGTCAGAATCAGTGGAGACAGCAAAGAGAGAGAAGGAAGCTCAGAAAGAGGAGTAGAGGGTCCAGAGGTCTGGGGAAGAGTTACAGAACGTTCCATTTAACATGGTGAGGATGGAGGCTGGTTTCAGACAACAGAAGAAGAAGAAGTTGTGGTGAGAGCTTGGTGTAAGAAATAGGGATGAAGGAGACGGAAAGGGAAGGAAAACGGATCCACGCAGGAGTTTTTAATGCAAGAGATCGGAAACGTGACTCCAAACCGACGCCCTAAAGACCAGAAAATACCAGATCAGGTCACGATCCATCAGAGAGACGCTCAGTTTTAAAGGGAGGAGAACAGAGAACGAGTTTCCCTTCAGTTTGTGACAACAGCTAAAAAAGAAAACGTAAAAAAACATCAAAAGTTGGACTGTGAAGTCTACAAAGGGTTATTAACCCTTTATTAACGGGGCACCAACCCTTTGAACTGCTTGATTGAAGGATGATAAAAGACTGTTTGATGACTTTTGTCCCACTTTGATGAACAGTGCCATCATATTTCACCACAATATTTACAAAATTCTTATCATCAAAGGCCAATAACATCTTTGTGTTTAGCACAACTATTTGACCGTAGAGAGTGTGAGCTCCATCAACTTGCCAAGGCTGGTTTCTCTGTGAAAATCAAAGGGTTGTAAAAGCTTTTCCTCAAACTTTGGATTGGTTTACTCTACCTGGCCAAGAGGGGAAAGTCCTAACACAACACACGTTATTCCCACTTTTTCAAAAACTACGTTACATAGGTTCAGGGTTAAAATGGGAACGATGGAGATGAATTCATGAAAGAGCCGTAAAAACACCAGAATTCAAAGGCAGAATCTGAAATTCAAAAAAAGACACTGCTCAAAAATTGCCCGCTGAAACAGGCCCGCTTCGGATTAGGACGCTTTAACCCTGTAATGCCAAATGTGTCATATCTGATACATACAGTTTCTGAAGTGTTTTCTTTCTGACACCTTTTGCATAATTTAATGGTAAACACTTTGTTCAAAATCCTATTGTACACAATCAGATACACCTGATAACAGGGGGCAGAAGACCACACAAAAAAATAATCTTGACTTATTGCATAGTAATAAATTATTAATATCAAAAATGTATTTCTGTTTTTTCTTGTTCCCTATTTAGTTAAAAAGCCAAATAAGGAATCTGTTTTGTTTTATTCTTGAATCAGGCTTTAAAGGGTTAACCGGCTGTCAGCGGGACAAAATACACAAACACATGTCGATAGTTCCCAAAGAATTCATAGAATACACATCCGAGCTAAAAGGGAGAGCGTGTGTGAGTGATGTACTACAGAATAGCTGCAGGGAAACGGGTATTCACAGCCCACTGAGGGCCAGAGGACACGGGGCCTTAATATAGACATCCAGTGAGTGGATGTGTGTAGGAATGGAGTTTACGGTGTTGATAGAGAAGGTGAGGACAGCTCTGGGGGATTCGGTTACAGACGGACACGCGGTTTTCGGCCTACAGGGGGCGGAGCTCCTGTTGCCTCTCAGCAGGACCTGTCTTCTCCGGGGTGATGGATGGGGAGTCCATGACCCCCCCCTCCCGTTATCCAGCCAGATATTTAGGACGGTCACGGACTGAAATGAGGAAGTAGCCTGAGATCTGAATCATCCAATCAGTTCTAAATACAGCAGCGTCCCGTTCTATCTTTAGGAAACTCTTAAAGATCCACCTCTCCAAAGAGAATCTCTTCTACATGTAACATTTAGTGTAAATCAGTTAACCCCATAATGCCAAATGTGTCATATTTGATACGGTTTCTGAATTCTTTTGGATCTGAGACTTTTTGCATCATTCAGTGGTAAAAGCTTTGCTCAAACCCCTGTTGTACACATTCAGATATACCTGATAACAGCCAGTAGAAGACTACACCAAAGTATATTTTTGACTCATTGCACGCTAATTTGATCAAAATCTTGTCCTTTTTTTTTCTTCATATGTTGTTGAGGGGCCAAAGAAAGACTTCAGACTAAAAAAAAATCCAATATTCTTCCTATTTTTCTTGGATCAGGCTTTAAATGGTTAACAGAAAGGTTTTTGCAGCAGTTTGAGAGAAATCTGCTTTGTAGACTTTACAGTCCAACTTTCAGAGCCAAACAAAATACTTTTTACATTTCAGAATTTCAGATTCTTCCTTTGAATTCTCGTGTCTTTACGGCTCTCTCATGAATTCGTCTTCATCGTTCCCATTTTAACCCTGAACCTATGTAACTCGTTATTCTCAAAAGTGGGACTAACGTGTGTTATGTTAGGATTTCCACTCTTGGGCAGGTGGAGTAAACCAATCCCCAGTTTGAGGAATAGCTTTTTACAACCCTTTGATTTTCACAGAGAAACCAGCCTTGGTATACTGGTGTAGCTCACACTCTAAACGGTCAAATAGTTGAGCTAAACACAAAGAATCAAAATCTCTTGTCAAAGAGGCAAAAAACAAGACTGTTTATAAAGTACAAAATCAAAATCTCTCTTAAGAGGCGTGAACAAGACGAGGGATAAAAGGACGAAAACCCCAAAACACACTGGCCCAGGACAGGGGAAACGAGGACTATTTAAACACATGAGGGAGGGGAACCCCAGGTGTACACAATAGGTAATCAAGACATGACGAGACACCAGACATTCCCCCAGACGTGACAGAGGTTTGCGGAGTTTTAAATCTGCCGTCTTTTACAAAATGTGTTTTTTAAACTGTCTGGACTTCGGTGCATCCCGTCAGACAAACTTCTCCAAACCCAAATGACAGCTGGACAGTGAGGAAAAAAGAAAAAAAGGGGTTTCGTTTACAGGAGCTATGCTCAGACTTGGTTTTGAATGATGCTGCCAAACCAAATATCAATCAAAGGGAACAGAAACAGAGAATTTATTTATTTTATTTATTTATTCGTTTATTTGATAGGTGATAGGGACAAGTATGTTTCATGAAACATGTCACACACTACAACATTTTACCTAAGGCTAATTCTCAATGCCTGTCCCCAGTTAGGCTTTTACCACAAAACACAGTGACTGTACACAACAGAACAAATCACACACTAAAACATCACAGATACATGATCAGGTCAGTTAGATTATTAACGTCCACATGTCTGACCTCGCAATCAATGAAAAGTCTTTAAGTTTATGTTTAAAAAGCCGAAACCCAGTTTGACTCTCCCTTCAGTTCTGCAGGTGATGTATTCCATGTTTTGGTGATTTGTGCAGTGAAAGCTGCTGCATCGGATTTAGAGTTCAGAATATCTGGAACAGGTTTGAGCATCAGCATCAGTGTTTGCTTAAAGCAGTTTTTATAATGATTTAGAAAGCAGACAGCTCCCAAAATGACTCAAATACCAAATTTCTAGCCATGTCATGCTATGTTTTATTGAGCTTTTTTGTTGTTTGGAACCATCTTTAGTTAGAAAACACCTTGTCCTGAGTTTTTACGGCAATCCTAATCACTTCACTAATTATACTACGAGAATGAAAATGCATAAGAACATTATAATGTGACTTTCAACACTCACAGATGCAAGATCAGGTCAGTTAGATTATTAACTCATTGGCTGCCAAAGACGTCTATAGACGTCAATTCAAATACAACCGTTCGCTGCCAAAGACGTCTATAGACGTCTTTTATGTTTTTCAACGCGAGTGGCTGGGGGACGATCTGCTAAAGCTTGTCCGTAAATATCAGGCTTCTAGACAGAGTATGTAGTAACAAATTGACCCTCTAGGGGGCAGTGCCACTTTTGATGGGAGATGAGCATAGACTGTAGGCAAATAAGGAAAAGGTAACGGTTCGCTATGAGAGAACATGTCGCCGGTGAGACGCAAGTCGAGGAAGAACGGAAGAAGGTAGAAA
>JABUIW010043762.1:0-12757 GCA_013363375.1 Menidia beryllina
AGACATCGTGTAAGGGAAACAACACGGAAAAATAGCTGTCGCGACTGTCACTTTTCTGGCTTTTATAAATTGCTTAGAGCTTATTTCCCAGAGTTGTGCCCCGGCGTCACATTCAGAACGAGACGCCGTTTCCTTGCGTCATCGATATGTTAAGGTTGTTTTTCCGGCTGAATTATTTGTCAAACTGACATGCTGTTTTTTATTTATTTATTTTTTTTCTTTGTGGCTCGAGGCTTAGCTATTTGTTGCTGTTCTGACACGCCGGTAAATCACCGGAGCAGCAAATCCCATTCACACTGCTCTCTGTTTTGAAGTGCATGAGGAGCTACACCTCAGTCGCTAAAGGATGGTAAACCACGGCGAAAAGATTATCTATATCATCGCTTGTTCCCAGAAATAGCTCTTATGGTATGTCGGGTTGTGCTTTTTCATTTAAGCCAGCCTAACATTTTCCTCATCATCATTAACCATCAGATCTGATCTATTAATATACTGTATCATGAAATACACGTCAATATAGATTTAGTTACAGTGACTTGAATTTGGTGTTTATTTTCCAAATTTGACAGAAATGGCATTTCCTTAGATCTTTAGCTATCCGTCATCTTTATCTAGACTGTCATCTCCAGCTTTGCTCTTTGAAGCACAAATTAGCCATGAGACACGAGGACGTGGCAAGTTTGAACTGACAGGCGACTTGGCAGAGGCTGTCATTGGAGGCAAATCAGGGGATTCATGTCCCTGATGGGAAGAAAACAACAACGGGATCAGGGCGTATCAAATGAAATAAGATTTCTCATTGTTTTTGTCTGAGCCCTGGAAAAATAAACAGATATCGTACAACTGTAATATGCAGAGTTAAGGTCTAAAATCTTAATGATGAAAGTGTAAGTGTGTTTATAAAAAGGTTTGGTGCAACACTTTCTTCTTTTTTTTTTTACATTAAAGTGACAGGTATTACTTTCAAGATCTATCGCATCAAGCCGTTTTGTAAGATTTTGGGACTGATGACGTCTCACGCCTGCAGAAATATAAGGGGATGAAGGGAAACAGTTTTTAGGTGTCTTTGTCTGTGCTGTGGAGTCACATAACACTTGTTTGAGCAAAAACCAATAGTATGATGTCTGTCTCAAGGTTCTGAGTAGGATGTATTCTCAATTACTGATGCAGTTTTGAAATGATTTTCATAGAGATTTGAATCCAGTGACACATAGGTAAATAAATTAAAAGAACCTTAAAAGGGAAGAAATCATCATTAACCATTAGCAGGATTCAATTGGTTTAAATGTGACAATCCTTTTCTTTATCTTATATTTGTCAATGAAACTGGAAAGAACCATGAAATGTGTCATTTTGAGCTCCCTGTTATCATTTAAGAGAGTGTGAGAACATTACTTTTGACACTATCCTTTTAAGATTGAGCCAACTTGACTAAACAGGCTTGATTCCCCACCTTCACGCAGACATTTCTGCCCCTCACATGCTTTTTCTGATATTTAACAAATGCCTTCTTTGGACTCTTATTTACCCATTTACTGAACTAGCATCTCCTATACCTGTGACTCAAACACTGATCAGGTATTAAAAAAGTGCATCTTTAGCATATGGAATATTTGTGTTTCTTCTGTAGAGATCCGCGAGGCCTTTAAGGTGTTTGACCGCGACGGGAATGGGTTCATTTCGAAGCAGGAGCTGGGCATGGCCATGCGCTCGCTGGGCTACATGCCAAACGAGGTGGAGCTGGAAGTCATAATACAGAGGCTAGACATGGACGGTAAGGCTAATGGGCGGCTTGATTGGTATCATCTTTAGTTGTAAAAACAGAGAAGTCCTCTTGTTTGCCCACAGAAATGCTGGCAGTAACCCCAGCATCAATAGTCACCAACTGTTCTCTTTCGCAGGCGACGGCCAAGTGGACTTCGAAGAATTTGTTACTCTCCTGGGTCCAAAGCTGACAGCAGCCGGGATGCCAGACAAGTTCCACGGCACCGACTTTGACTCGGTTTTTTGGAAGGTGCATATTCAGACATTCGTTTCCAGCTTATTAAACACAGGGTAAACGGAAGAGCCGCAGGCGGAGCACATTTCTCCGCCAAGAGCCATTAGAACATCAAACAACTGTCAGTTCCACCCATTCCTTAATGGGAGGTCTAACCCAGTGTTTTTCAACCCCTGGTCCTCGGTACACTAGTGTGCCGCGAGTGATGGTCAGGTGTGCCGTAGAAAATCATCCTATTTCACCTCATTGGTCTAAAAAAATTTTGGGATAATTTTCTGCAAATAATATTCCATTTCTGAGTGTCTGTGCTGTTCTAGTGACTGGTGGCGTAATCATGTAATAATTCCTTATGACTAGATTTTGTATTTAATTTTGCATATTGAAGTGAACATGTTAAGAGCAATTTGAAAGAAGAAATATAAAATATGATAAAAATACATTTTTGTGTTTATTTGATTCCTATTCAAGACACTTGATATAAGAAAAGAATAAGATAAGAATAACTATAGTGTTACTATAGGCGGCTACAGATTTGTTTGACATTTTTGGTTGGTGGTGTGCCTCGAGATTTTTTCAATGAAAAACTGTACCTTGGCTCAAAAAAGGTTGAAAAACACTGGTCTAACCCATTGTTGTGACAAAGCCGGTACCTAATACATTATTGTTCATTTCCATGTAAAGTACATGTTAATGTCATTTACAGTCAGCTCGTTAGTGAATTAACTTATCATTTTGACTGCTGTATGGAAATGAATGGGACGGAGCTCTCGTCAAAAGCAAATGATCCCGTGTGAATGAATTTGTGGGAATTCCTGGTGCAACCTGTAAATATGAAAAAGAGAAAAACTGATGGGGGCAGAGTTGCATCGCTTCACGTAGGTTTGTATAGTGTGGGAGACGTCGTACTCACGCTGATCTGAGAATGAGTAATGCAGAAGAGCTGTCCAAACAGCCACACAGATATTTTGGTTTGAGTTTGCAGTTTTTTGCTTTTTTTCTTAGTCACTCACATGTTGTTATCACCATTATTTTATATGTGAGTCAATAGAATTTTTTAAAATCCCCATTGACAAGGTGACACAAGAGAAAACCTCTCTCTATTGACATATATATATACACTCGTGTTAAGCAGATATTAGCTTATAAGAATTTTTAAACAAGACTCAAAGACATTCCTTGAACAAAGGCATGGTTTTACTTCACCAATTAAAAGAAGCTCACCCACTGCTCGGTAAAAATCTAATCTGATTATGTTCCGTATTAGTGCAACACTAATACATAATCATCAGATTACTTCTTCAATTACACTCACACTTAAAATGCTGTAATATGATAATATAACCTCAAAGGAAATGACTCCAGAACATCATACTTCATTTGCGTCACACTTTTATAATTCTATAGGAAAGACAGTCCAATGTCACATCCCATTCCTAAAGCATCCGGATGCTGTGGGAAATGCAGATACAGGTGGAAGGCAATGCTTTTCCAACAGTGAATTAAAAAAGAAAAATAGAAAACATAGATTTCTCCTTGATGGACAGTTACAAGCAAAATGTTCCATCATCTACTGCCCATAATATCGTCAGGAAGCATCTCTTCGCACAGAGGACAAGCGAAACACAAAACAAAAAAATCAATGTTGTATAACTGGTTTTTGCACCCTCAGGCAGCACTACAGTTAAAAAGTATATAAAAAGCAAAGCTCTTACATGAAAATCAAGTATAGGCTCGAGAACACATTTCAAATTCTTAAACCTCCCAATGTAAAGAAGGCGGTATACAGTATGTGAACATGCACAACACAGTAAGCTCTGGATTCAAAATGATCTGAGACAAAGTGCTGTGTAGGAACAATTTGAAATTGACTTTGGAAGCCATTAATGCTTCATCCTCTGGACTCAAGAGTGAGAGCATCTGGCTTGCTATCAGCTCTCATTTTAAAAGCCCTCTCTAAAAAATCTCTGATGGCATGGGGGGGTGCATGAGGGCCTTTGAAACTGGCAACCTGCAAAACTGGAAAGGCACCATCAATGCTCTATGCCAAATACAGGTTTTAGACTCACATGTGCGCCCAGTAAGATTGCATCTTTTAAAATTAGAATTAGAATTCTGATTCAACGTTATTCTCCTAAAGTCCAGCTATTGGTCGACTTTGTTCTGAGACATCAGAAAGGTACAGTGCCCATTTGAGTTGAAGCAATATGTTCATGAAATAGCTAAATGTTGCCTACAAAATATAGTATTGTTCATTGCATTCAATTTTATTCATGGATCAATTTTACAGAGCATCACAACTGAAAAAAAAGTTTTACCGAGAGGACTTAATATGATATTCACACGGGAAGTTTTTTCCCTATTTTGATTGGATTAGTAGTTTAGGTAAGAAATGTGACAAGTTCCTGTTGCCTTACTGCTTTGTGACATTGTTCATGTTGAAATCTTCTGCACACTTGCATTTGTACAAATAATATGCAAGATTATGCCTCGCACACTGAGCTTAAGCGCCCTTTTATTCTTATGCATGCATGTATTTCCTGCGTGTGTGCGTGTTTATCTCCAGTGTGACATGCAGAAGTTGACGGTGGAAGAGCTGAAGAGGCTTCTGTATGACACCTTCTGTGATCATCTTTCCATGAAAGACATTGAGAACATCATTATGACAGAGGAGAACCACATAGAGAACCCAGAGGACTGCCAAGTGGATATTGACAGTAAGGAAAACCTCACATCCTTCAGCATTTACTGAGTTTAATCCCGTGTTTCACATTTCCAGAACAATTGAGTGCTCAAAATGATTGTTTGACATATTAATTGTAGGTATTCTAATATATTTGAAGGCTATATGAGACACACCTCTTTTTATATTAGCAGTAAAAAAGAGAAAAAAAAAGTTTTATTTCTCAACAATGCAAGGATGTGAATCCTATTAGACCATCTCTTTTTTTTCCTTTCTTTTTCTATTTCTATTTTTCATGAATAGTTGCTCAAACTCTTCCAAGAATATTGCGAAACTCTTCTATGGATTTTGGATTAATGTAGTTCCATTTTCTAAGGATAATGTTTTTAAAAAGCGGTTCAGCTCAGTGGATAGGGGAAAAAATAAACACAACTTTATCCAAAAATAAAGATCTAAGTCGACAGAAAGTTAAGTCAGACCAATCAAGCTTGTGAGAATGGCTTATGAGGGTTTTAGGGACCTCAAGGCTTCATGGTAGACTATATTTAAAGCTATGCACAGTAAATGTGAAGTCCACAAACAACGCTTTTGGCAGAAAAAGAAAAGGGAAGACTTGATTCTGAAAAACAAAACAAAAAAAACAGTTAAAATTAGAGTAAGAATGAACACGTCGTGTTGCATGTTAGAAACTACACAAAGTATTCTGGAGAGCAACCCTCGTTAATCGTATTCCACTGTAATGTTCATTTAATCATATAAAACACGTATAGTTGTTCTTGAGATTGAGATTGTTAAAAATACCCACAGTCAGGGCCGTTCCAGGTCTCATGACTTGGCCCTGAAAGGCCGCAATCACACGCGGTGAACTCTTGAAATCACTCTGCAGACAATAATGAGACAATAATGAGCTCCTCAGCCGCACGTGGAAAGCTAGGACCGTTTAACACAAGAAACCCATTGTTCCTTCCCATCAGGTTCTCAGTCCTCACTGATAAAAGTTTCCTCATACGTTCATTCATTCATTCATTTCATTTATTTTGAAACATGACATGATTTTTACAATGTTTGCATAGAATGCTTCCTAAACATACATCATATTTCAAAAAGGAGCAGGATGAAGCATAAGCTTATTAAGCCCCGCCCCTCAGTTACATGAGTCGTGGTGTTAAAGGACAATTACAGTAAAACAAACAGTATAACTTTGTATGTATTATTATTTTTTGTATTCATCAAAAATACTTTTCTTATATTGTTTTTTGAATTGCTGGATGCTATTACATTGTTTAATGTTTTCACTCCACTAACTGATAAACTGAAGGTTCTTTTTGTTGTTCGAACACACTTAGTTTTGAAATGTAATTTTTGTCTTAGATTATATGTTCCATCTCTATCTGTAAACAATTTTTGTATGTGTGCAGGAAGTAATTTATTTCTTGCTTTATAAAGAATTTGAGCAGTTTTGAAATCAATCAGGTCTACAAATTTGAGAACTCTTGAATCCAGGAATAAACAGTGAGTGTGATCTCTATAATGTTTGTTATTCGTTACTCGTATTTAACCCTTTAGCTTCCTGCTCAACCATTTGGTAAAGAACATTTTTCACTGATTGTACTCGGCCGTTGGATACACTGGAGCACACTTTCAAAACTAGCTCTAAAATTGAGTTTAGGGACGTGATGCTTAAATTAAATATGACATTTTTGTTGTTTAAATTTCACACTTTCAGCATAATGTGTCACCCCAACTATCTGTGAAAAGCATTGATCCTGGTTGAGCTTGCTCCAAAGAAAAGGTGTAGATGTTAATGGGTTAAAAATATATTTTCATTCATGAAGACATTTACAATCATTCAAATGTTTTGAGGATTATTCTTCAACATGGCAGTCAGGCGCTTATCCATTTGTTATCTGTCTCAAGCCTCCAATCAGCATTACGGAAAACCAGATGCAGTTATGAAGCTCATATTCATTTTCTTTGTATTGTTCACCCCTTATTAATGTATTCAGGTAATGGCATGGTTTTGTGATGACTTCTTTCATTTAGAAACTAAAATCAGATATGTGTCAAGCATAAATAAATGATATTTAACCCCGGGTTTAATTTCCCCCTCGCTGCTTCCTTCCCACCCGTTTTTCCTTTTGTCTTTGTTCTGCAGGCTCCAGCCCCACGCAGCAAGTCAAGCAGACCTGCGTGCGGAAGAGCCTGATATGCGCCTTCGCCATCGCCTTCATCATCAGCGTCATGCTCATCGCGGCCAATCAGGTGCTGCGGAGCGGCATGAAGTAGCAGCGCTGGCATTTTGAGAGAATGGCCTCGTCCTCCATCTGAAGGCCACCTCACAGAGAAATGACCGAGGAGGAGACCGGGCTTCGGAAGAAGAAAAAAACAAAAACAAAAATGCTACAAGACAGAAAAAAAACGCTGACTGTGGAGGAATTGGAGCCAAAAAGGATGCAAAAATGTGCATGTGAGTTGGACTAGGTGAATGAAACAGACGGACAGTTTAAAGGACAACTGGATCCCTCCCATAGAGACACAACTGTGTGTTTATTATGGACAGCTAACTATACATATCAATCTTCGTAGAGAAAAAAATAAATAACAACCTAGATTATCCATTAGATATGTGCATTGAGCAGTGTTGCAAACAGTATGGTGGCAGCTATAGAGAGAAGTATAGTAACCGTCCAGTTGAGTGTTTTATCCAGTTTACCGTGTGGTTATTGTAGAAAAACAGCACAGAGATAGTGCGGGAAAGGCATTACTGAGGTCGGACAGCATTGCGTGCAACATTTGCTCGAAATCCACTTGGGGGAAAAACAGTGGCCTGGTATGAAACAGGAGATAATAGGGAGGGGTTTGCAGTCCCATTCGCAGTGTGGGAGACTCGAGTCTGTGCAGGATGGAGTGGGGTGAAGGAGGTTAACCGTTCTCAGGAGACGTGAATGGACAGTAACTGGCTCGGGACTGACTGGACGTGCTGTAAACTCTCTCTGCTCTGCAGGCGTCGGGGCACGACCGCCATCTATGCATGAAGTGCATGGGTTCAAGCTGTCCTCTCTACACATTCGTGCTAGTCCTCGTCAACGTAGTAACCATGACCGCGTAACAGAAACGTCCTCGACCGTTTAACGACAACGGTGAGAGTGTGAGCAGTCATCACAAACGTACACGACCGCATGGAAAAGAAGGGCTGCAGTAGGATGTGATAAAAAAAAAAAGTCATTTTTTTCAGGATTACTAAAATTTGGGTGATCATCTCTCAGCAAATGTCTCCAAGATCAGTTCCGATCTGATCCATCAACCGTTTTAAAGAATATGCATTAAAGCTGTTCTGTTTGATAGTAGGGATGCAGAAATGAAATAAAGGAATGTACTGTTCTTATTTCCCCCTCTAAATATGTCGCTGTAACTGTATGTAAAATACTATGCTTTAGAAAGACAAATCTAACTGTTAATGGACCTAATTGTTGACACCAGATGACTTTCTATAACTCTGCAAATAAGAGAGAGTTTAAACAGGGGACAAAATTGGATTTGAAAAGGGCCAAATGGTGTAAACCACTGCAATAACATTTGAATGTCTGTGAGGAACCCTCTAAATATAATTGGATTCATGTGCATGCATCTGATTGACGTCTGTCACAATCGATGTTTACTGTGCTTATTCTAACTACCAAAGCTACGGAAACATAGAAGTGAGTTTAGTCATCAGAAAATGTGTAAAAACGGACTCAAAAGAACCAAAGAAAACTCTTTGACTCTTAAATAGACATTTTTTTGTGTAATTTTTCCTTTAGTTGGAAAGATTTCATCTAAGGAAATTGGATCCAGATTAAGGAAAACATATATTGTTGTTTAAGAGACTGAAAAAAACACTCTTTAATATCAAGATGCTGTGAAACAAAAAGAAAAAAAAAATAATTTACTGACTTATTAGGCAGTGGTAACTTCCAAAATCTGCATCAAAGGAGGCAATTAAATTATATTATAATAGTTCCCAGATCCAGGATAGGAGGATTTTCTGATGCACTTTGTGGAGAACACACCCAGAAAAAAGTGAAATGATAATAATGAACATTTCTTAATGCGTACCTTTGTTTCCATTTTGCACTTTAAGATGTGCTGCGGCACAAAAACTCACCTCCACGTCTGTTCAACTGTTTGTGACATGAAGAACCACTCTGGAGATGCATCTGTTTATGTGATCAAATCGGATATAAACTGATGACAAATGAAGATCACCATTGGGCATGGGGATACAATAATATATAATAATAATTTGTAGTTGCCTTATTATTTGGGACAATTCAGCCTTGCACACAAAAATGGGAAACTGTGTTTGTCATTTGTCACCAGGCACAGACATACAGAACTATATTTATTTTCTGGTACAGATGGAAAAAAAGCTGGACAAATGTGTTGATAGTCTATTGAATGTTTTATTTTCATTGTACTGTACGATGTGATCTCTCTGTCCGTGGAATGGTATTTCACGTAAATAAAAGCTAAACACAATTGCGTCTTCGTCTAAAGAAACTTCAGTTTGTCAAGTCGTAACCCGACAGAAACTGAGACGGTTCTAAGAGGAGCTGAGAATCAATTTCATGGTATTGACTGATGTCTTGACATTTTAGATTGAAAGTGGCGGATCTTTCAGGGTTCACTGGATCTATGGATTGCTTTTCCTATTTTGAGACACTTTTAGCAAAAGCTTTTGGCACCCGCCTGTCACACACATCCTCACCAGACCCCTGCTTATATCTCTTATGCCCACTGCTAATGTTCAGGCCACAAAAATGTCATTAAATTAATTATCTTAATTCAATTATCCTTGAAGATTCATATTCTAACTAAATTGATTCAAACTTCATTCTACTGCGGCGCTTGTTCGTTCTGTGACATTTCAGCCTTTTGTAGCTTCACTATTATCAAAGTTGCTCACCATCCATTTCATCAAGTCCATTGTATCTTGAAAGCGTACTCATCACTTTAAGACACTTGTGGGAGATTATTAAGAGCTGAATTTTCCAGACTTACTGTCAAGCTGATAATAATGTACACGCTCAAACTTCTTAGTATTTACTTGCAGCAGAGAAACAAGCCTTCAGGCTCGTTTTGTGAATGTTTCATTTGAACTTTTCTGGTAGATTTGTCTCCGATTGGAAGAATATTTACAATGAATATTCAGAACAACTACAAAAAATTAAAACACCAAAAACAATATTGGTCTGAGAATTGAAATTACATTTACATTCTATTAGTTAGTAAGAAACTGCGTTAGCTCCTCACATTTTAATGTAATCTTTTTGTTCAACCCCTGACATAAAGCTTAGAAAAGTTTTCACTTTAACTGCATTTTAGTCATTTAATTTCTTATTCATTGTGGTAGTATATAGAACCACATTTTGAAAAAAAGTTTTCACAGTCCAGCTATTTATGAATACAACTGCATATAAGATTAAAAGTCAAATGCTTGACACTGTAACTCCTGAAAAAAACCCTCCAGAGAGTTTCTATGAATTGAAATGGACAATATGGATCAATAATGAAAGATTATGAGTGTCTTTACACTGTTTTTCCTGCTATGTTGTTCTGTAGTTCCAAATGGCAACACAACCCGAGGAAAAGAGAGTGACTGATTTATCATTCTATGGGGGAAAAGGAAAATAGGAAACAACCCTTTAATTTGATTTTTCTTGTATCAGATGCCACAGGGTCAATAGGAAATAACAGTTAAAGATATTTCTCTTTTCTGTGTTTTGTGTGGAAATAGAAAATTCTCAGTCAGCAACCTGATGATCAGTGGAGACTAAATAAATGAGGCCTCAAAATAAGTCATAAATACCATCTGGAAAAAAAAAAAAGCTTTATTTGAAAGGTGAAAGAGTGCTAAACTCATGCAGGAGCCTTGTTTTGTTCTGGAGAGCAGGCAGATTTAACCCAGATCCCGGCGGGATCAGTGACTCACGGTAACTTTATTGCTCAACTACAGCGCAGAAAGAGCACAAACGCATCACTCTGCAAGGGCTTTACGACTAACATCTTCGCTGAACCGAGTAGCTGTCTCCTTTCATGCCAAAGCTTCAAGGTTCAAAAAGTGTTTTCACGCTGCATCTGAAAAAAAAAGAAAAAAAAAAGACGTGGTTTGACATAGTTATGCCAAGTTTGACAAGTACTGCCATGAGCCCAATGGGGAGCAAAGGAAGTACATGACAAGTCTTCCATTGTGTTTTAGCTAAAGTTAAATCTTATTTTTGTTTAAAAGACTTTGAAGGACTTATCCATGCCTTCATCACATCTCGATTGGATTACTGCAACTCATTATATACAGGTCTGGATAAATCACAGATGCAGCGACTCCAAATGATCCAGAACGCAGCTGCTCGGCTTCTTACAGGAACCAGGAAGCGTGACCATATAAGGCCTGTACTGGCCTCTTTACATTGGCTGCCTGTTCTTTATCGAATAGATTTTAAGATTCTTTTATTAACTTATAAAGCTTTAAATGGATTAGCTCCCCCGTATCTTCTGGAACTTTTCAAATTTCAGCCCGTGTCCAGAACCCTACGTTCCAATAATCAGCTTTTACTGACAGAGGAAAGGAGATGGGGCTTTTTCTGCTGTTGCTCCTTCTCTATGGAACGATCTACCTTTCCAAATTAGATCTGCCCACAGCCTGGATCATTTTAAATCGCTTCTTAAAACTCATTTTTATTCCTTGGCATTTAATTGAATTAGTTTGATACCTTGTTTTATTCATTTGTGTTGTTGTCACTATTGTACAGCACTTTGGTGCAGTTCTATGCCTGTTTTAAAGTGCTATAGAAATAAATTTGACATTGACATTTGACATTCCAATTTCAAGCTGCGCGATCTGAAATCACATGGTAGCGGATAAAAAAAAATTTAGTTGCGAAAGTTTTCTGTACCAGTGTCAGCCAATATGTTGCATGACCACTCGAAATCCAAGTTCTTTACAGAGTTTAAATGGAGAGCCAAAAAAAATGTTGTGGAGATCTCCCATCTATAGTTAAAGAAGATTTTAAAAAATCATGATGGAATACAGAGTAAACACAAGAAAGGTATATAGCAAACATATTAACTCACTGACTGGCAGCCATTTTCAGAACAGAGAGTCGCTCACTGCCAGAGTTTTTTGAGAATTTTGACAGATTTTTCAAGAGCCACAGAATAGTTTGTGCTATGACTATGTAAACACCGAACACACCAAAAGAAAGAGTAGACTCTCTTCTTTCATCAGGAAAAAAAAATTGTTTCTACCTTATTCCGTTCTTCCTCGACTTGCGTCTCACCGGCGCCATTTTTCGCATAGCGAAGCATTACGTTTTTCTTATTTGCCTACAATCTATGCTCACATCCCATCAAAAGTGGCACTGCCCCCTAGAGGGTCAATTTGTTACTACATACTCTGTCTAGAAGCCCATATTTACGGACAAGCTTTAGCAGATTGTACCCCAAGCCACTCGCGTCGAAAAACATAAAAGACGTCTATAGACGTCTTTGGCAGCGAATGAGTTAATATTCTAATATTTCCCTTAATTCAACATTAAACAATGATTCCTATTCAGACCAGTAAGCAGTTCTGACCAACATGTCATTGGGGTCAACAGGTGGGAACCTCCTTTCACCAGCGTTTTGTCAAGTTGGGCCCTCGTCTTCTCCAGTAGGCTAAATCTTCAGCCAATCAGAGTCACGGCTCAGATGCCAGCTATTAAAGCTAGTTAAATCTGATGCTTTTCCACCACTAAAAGCATCAGCTACCCCACCCTCCAACCGTTTTTACCGGTAAAACAAGTGGGGATGCAAACCCTCGTTCGGGTTGGGAGTAAAACAAAAGTATCAAGGGTGCTGGAGGTAGAGCAGATATAGCAAACAAAACTGATCCAAACACCAGACAAAATGCCTAAACCCCAACCAAAGTCAACTAAATGCCCACTGCAAATACTAAACAGTAGTGATGTGTCCCTTCGTATCGAGGCTTCGAAGCGCGTGTCGAGAAATCCCGGATGATTTCTGTGAAGCGCGTATCGAAGCTTGTGTCGGTGACGTATGCG
>JABUIW010043770.1:0-19077 GCA_013363375.1 Menidia beryllina
CCTAAAACAAGAAGCAGAAAAACAGGATACAGCATTCGGAAAATATTAGAAGAGCGCTCTGGTTCCACTGAGGCAGATGCCATTGGGAGTTACAGCCGACATAGACCTGTGTGGCGGTGGAGCAACATGACAAGAACACTGCCGTTAGAATCATGCGTTTTCAAGTCTGATCAAAGAGCGGCCTCCCCCAACATGGCCGACATGCATGCCAGGCATGGCAGAACTACTGTTTCTTGGAGAAAAGCAGAGGTGAGGTCACTTTGCACTGCAGCTTCACTCAGCTCCAACAGTGAGGTGGAATGAAAGTCATCACACGACGACTTGTCAAGAGGTTTCTTGGCAATCGCTATTTCCTTTCCAGGCTTCTAAATAAGACCCAATAGAAGGCGACAGGCTCTGGCTTCTGCTGTCTGTTATGGCTCGTTAACTTACATGGGGTGGAAAGGTTCACTGCTGTTGAGGCACGATAGGGAGAACAGAGATGAGACTGAAAGGGCTCAAAAATGAGTGGGGATTTTTTTTTTTTACATTTCAGAGAACAGATTTATTTCTACCAACAGCAGGATTTTCCATATTGTGTGGACAGAAAGTTTCTGAAACTACAACCACATGAAAGCAAGTCTGATAAACCAGTATCATTTGACAGACAAATGCAGAACAAAAGAAAACATACCTAAACTAAAATGTGTATTTTATCCCCCACACTTACTGCTATTCTTTTTCTGCAGTTTTTTAGTAAGTTTCATCCGCTGGGCTCTCTTTAGCATGAGCTGAGCTGTGCGGCTGTCAGTGAAGCCCCTGAACACAACAAGGACAACTCTTTAACAGCAAAATCTCTATTTGAGATATCAGAAATCAACCAAATGTATTATTTAATGATAAGTTACCATTCTTCCAGAATCTTTTCTGATCTTTCAGACAGACCACTGATCCCTGATGATGAAGCAGGAGACCGGCTTCTGAAAACATGAAAAGGCAATTATCTTTAAACGCTTTCCAAATACATTAAAAGCACCGCCTGTATTTATACATCATTGCACTTCTTATTGTTTTACCCCTGTGTCAGGCCTAAAAAATTCCTCTTTTTACAAAACCTATCGTTAGGTATGACTCAGATTATGCTGCTATACTGTAGGTCTAGATTGCTAGGGACCCTCCAATGATGCACCTTTCCTCACTCGTTATCTCTTTTCTCCATGTACATGAGACATTCTTGTCATACTTAACTTGTGTTTCTCCTGCTGGCCAGATAGTCAGATAGCCATCCTCCCTGACTCGTTCTGCCAAACGTTTTTCACGTTTAAAAAAGCAGTTTGTTGGGGTTTTTTCCACTTATTCCACAAGCACACTCAGGACGGGGATCAAAGCGAAGATTTTAAGAATCTGTTAGTTCCCTTAGCTGGGAAACTTTTTTGATTTGTCTCTGAAGGAATTGGACTGAAGTGGAATTTATGGAAATGGAATACTTTGAATGATGATTTTAATAATATGAATTGGATTCTGCATTTGATGGTGTCTTTGGAGTGCCTAAAGCTGACATTTGTCGTGATATTGGAGTATAAAAAAAGGATTTAAATGTAATTAATGTAATGACTCAGTTCCTAAATGAAAAGCTTTTATAAAGGAGCCACTGAGGACCCTGAACTAACAAGCACACTGTATTTAAAGCTTAATGGGATTCGCAAAAACTTTATTCATCCGATTTGGGCTTTTGTCATCCACAAAGCACCATTTCTGGTCAATATACATTTGCTATAATTGTTTTGAGATAGTCATTTTAAGGTAAGTCTGTTTTGTATTTGTTGATCCATGTGGGTTTCTTACTTAAGCTGCCAAAAAATAACATAAAGAGGACATTCATGCAGAGTTAAATGAAAATGCACATACTTGAACCTTGAACCTGAGGAATAAGATAGGATTCTGGATAGTTACTAAGCTAAAAACTCAATTTCTAAAGCATTTTAACACAGTAGAAGAGTGATTTAGTTAGAGGAAACACAGCGAAAATGATTACTAACAACACCTTCTTTCCAGACTTTGCCAACTTTTACCAGACATAATTAAGTGTAGCTGACACTTTTTGTCAAAATGTTTTTTATATCTTTTATCTCCCCATTAATTACACAGCGGAAACAAGCTGATTAAAGTGTTGATCCTACTTGGATTCTACTTGGATTGGGTTTTTCTTTTTTCCTACCTGTTGGAACTCTCTAGTGAAATTCTTTGCGTGACCGAGTCCACCTGTTGCTCAGCCATCCAGGCCTGCCTCGGACTCTGTACGAATGGTGGTGAACGCAAGTACTGTGAGGGATCATCAACAGACACAGGAGGCTGAAACACATTACTGATCAGTGTTAGCAATAATGTACAAATCATTTTACTTCACTGAGAAGAAGAACAAAAATGCAAATGCGATAACCATGCAGCAGTGGAAAATATGAGATTTTCAAAATGAACAGTTTAGTAATTCTTTTCCACATTGAGCTTTACCTCAGAAGCTTAAGGCAAAGTTTATGAAAAATGACAAAAAGTGAATAAAATAATAATTAATTAATCATTTCAGATACGGCCATTACTTTAAGCAAAGGCAAGCTTTCACAGAATGCTAATATATAATATGTAAGTCCAACTAACAGCTTAATTACAATCCAGATTTCCCCTTGTTGTCCTTGTTAAATAGACCCTGCCTTTCATGTGTATCTCAGTGTCAACAAACTGAAGATAACCACACCAGCAGCTGCAGCATATCAGCAGCTCCAATCCGGCTACCATGATGTACAACGCTGAGCTTGCTCCAAAGAAAAGATACAATGAGAGGTAAATGAAGGGAGGAGGGGGGGACTATTTTCTGCTAGTGTGAAAAATGACATCTGCTGGTGCTAAATAACTTTCATGCCTTCAGGAAATCATCTTTTTTTGTAAGAGAATAATGTAATGGCAGAAAGAAAAGTGGTAAGAAAATGACTCATTCGCTTATATGAAATGTGATAGCTAGTCTTTAAAAAATAGGAAAAAGATTTATCAATAGTAAGAGGTTTGGACAATAACTGATACTATCTCTGGTGTTTACCTTTGGAGATAATTGCTGCTGTGATTCGGGACAATGTCTGGGAGGCGAGTCCTCAGAAAAAGTCACTGTCCAGTATTTCTCCAGCTCTGGCTATGAGGATATAAAAAAAGAAAAAGCATATCATAAAGCATGTTATATGTAATATTATTGTGTGCATTGCTCGGATAACTGCCAGTTCATGTTCAAGTGCGATGGGTAAGCACACGGGTACCTTTGTGCTTTATTGTATCAACCTTTATGCAGCTCTTGGAGTCTGATAGGTCACAAGGTGGGAAATCACTGAACCATGAAAGTGAGGAACACATGAACTCAAGCGCATACCTCATCAAAGACAAATTCCTCCACATCCACCTCCTCAAAGGCGTCCTCCTCTCCAGCGTCAGGCCATGTGACAGCAGCAAGAGCACATGCAAGCCTCCTCCTCAGAGCGAAGCCCCTCCAAAACGCCTGGAGGTACCCGCGGCAAGAAATGGTAGAGAGCGATCCATGAATCAGCGCAAACGTAAATACTGTATGTTATCCCATTAGGGAGATAAAACATGTTAGCCCCCTATTTTAATTGCTGAACGTTCTGTTGTCTGAACTCTGCGTGACTCCGGGCTGCTCTGAGACAAATGGAGCTCCAGTGTGCCTCTAAATCCTCAAATTCCCAGAGGGCTGTGGGGGGCACACTCCACTTCATGTCGAGCCTCACAGGAATCCTACAACTCTTACTACCGCATTTGTTTGGAATCTGATTAATCACTTCATACCTGTCCAACACACACGCAAACACACATATTCTGTTCCATCATAACTTCTTCTACAACCCCCCACCTTCTTCCTTGGAGAACCCTAAAGGACTCATCAAACACTTTTTGTGTTGAAAAGGGATTTGGGAGCGGTGGTGAGTAGTATGTTTTTCATAGCTGCAGCTTACACCTCTGTGCAGAGGATTATCTTTGAAAGCCTCCGTGGCACGTTTAGGGCCGATACTGAGGGACTGAGGTTGGAGTTTGAATGCGGATAGATATCCACTGTGTCACAGTGAGCTCAGGCAATTACTTCTGAATTACCCCAATGCTCATCAAGCTATCTCAGGTGGAAAGTCGTTTGGTGTGGGACAACACAGGGTCATTTTTTAGTCTTTATACTGACTTTAGAGGCCAGTTTGAAAAAGTTTTGAAGATTTTTACCTGGATGACAGTTGCTGCGTGGTCTCGACCAGCAGCGCTCCTGTTAGAGAAGGGGGATCCAGATTCTGGCTCTTCTCCATCTCCTTTTGTTTTCCATTCGCTCTCCGCGATGGAAGCATCCACGTTCCCACATTTCTGTCTGTATTTCCTCCACCGCCGCTGAATCGAAACTGCCGCTGCGCTCCTCCAAAAGCGACACACACGGAAGAACACACACTCAGAGTGAGAGATACACATGATGTCATAGTGCCTTCATCTTTCAAAACAAAAATTTATTACTGAGCAGACATCTGGAGAGCAGGACCCTGGAGACTTCAAGCCTGTCCAGAGCCACCTTTCATATCAAAGATCTATAGCCCTCTCAAAGATAGTACTGCGTTAATGATAAAGCTGCGTGTTAAAATGAAAAAGATCTTCAACATCTCTTGCTGTAAATCACATAGAGGAGGACCCAATGATGACAAATGTTCTGCAGCAGAAAGTAATAAAATTCTGAGCTGCTAGAAAGAAAACGATATAAAAAGCCCAGTGTTTGCTTTCATTCAGCTATGTCTACTTCTGTGCCATCAAAGAACCTGGAGGCTTTCATTACATTCATTATCATAAGCTGATTTTCTGTTGACAGTTTAGTATGTAATGGAAATCCTTTACAGAAGTACGACTTTCTCAGATAAAACACAAAGTGAATTACTTTTTGTGGCCCAAGTCGTGGAATCCGGACAAAATGACTTTGTCAAGGTTGAAGGAGGTTCTTTCTCCATTCACTGTGAAGAAAGAAAACAGAGTTAGTTTTGCTAACTGCTGACCCTGCCTCAGGATCAACGGTAACAATCTCAAACGTGTCACACGTACTCTCCTCAGGTGGCTTCTCCTCAAAACTGCCAGAGTTGCTCCTGATGTTGTTCTTGCTCCGGGCGACTGCTGTTCCTTTGCTGGCTGTATCCATTTCTGGCCAGTCTATACACCCTTCTGCTGTTGGTGAGTCCACGTTCGATGCCTTTTCGGCTATCGTTTGAATTGCAGCGGTGTTTTCGGACACGGTGGTGTCACCATATTCGTGGGCGAATCGCTGGTCCTCGGCAAGCTTCTGAGCCTCAGCGAAATGCCGGATGAAACTTTTCACAGCCTCCAGCGGAGATGAAGCCCTGCTAGTAATAGGGACAGAAAAAGTAGTCGCTTTTGGCAATTTGAAAGCATTCTATATCAAGCAAAAGCACAAGTCACCCACCCTTACATAATCACATGTTTAATGGTTATGCTTAATCTAGTGTTCCAAACATTTAAAGATGGATTTTTTTTTTTTTTACCAAATCAAAAACCCCTGAAAGTTGTGATCCTGAACACACGTGTGTGCGTATCCCAGTACAGACGAAAGCTTTCCCCGTCGGCTCTATGCGAGCTCCTGATGCATAATGTCTCTTTCATTGAGGGATAAACGGACAACAAAGCCACCTAAAGGGAATCTTAATGAATCTATTAACTGTGCTTTGCTCCGTGCTGCCCCTTGCTGTCTTGAACCCCGAGGGGCAGAGACACACTCTATGTGTCTGGAACGTCGGTACCACTTCTTCTCTACAAAGGCCTAGCTCTTCAGTCTCAGTGGGGCAAGAGAGGGGAGTCGGGGAGGTCAGAGGAAACTGTGACCTGAATGATCCTCCCTCCCCATACCTGCCAGTTCACTGCAGGGTCACCATAAACATACATGGGCTGGATAAAGACTGGACTCCAGTTTATACTATTTACACTGCATAACATAGTACTCATACAAGGATGTGGACGTTTTTGTCTAATTAGTATCATTACTTTACTCTAAATTTATAATGAGCACAGAACTTGCTGTGGTGTCATCATCAGGGGCTCTCCCAAAAGAAATGACTGTAGGAACATTTGAAAGTTGTGGTATTTTCAGTGGAACTCATTGAAATGGTTTTCCCACAGACACAAGCTCGGGCTGTGGGCGCTTTTCCAGTGACTGTTTTGAAGCAAACAAACCAGGCTGCAGTGGTTTACCAGTAGGTGGCAGTTTAAGCTCGTGGTTCTAATTAAGTGGAAGAGGTAGTTGTCCAAATTGGAAACAAACACTGACAAGGAAAACAAAGTCTAATATTTGGGGTATTACACGTGGGAAGGCCAATCAAACATTTTGTTAATGGACAAAATCCATCCTTATCGAGCAAACAAACCTTTTTGAGGACTGAGAGAATATTTTTTTTGCGTGTTTGTACGTGTGTGCATGTTTGTTACAATTTCCATTCAGTTTATTGATAGTAAACATTGTATATAAATTTTTTATATAATGATATGATGGATAAAGACAAATTAGAACACGTCATGGTAAAAGGCAACTAAAACCTATTGGAATTCATACTAGTTTTAGCTGAACTTTCTTTTTTTTTTTTTTAAAGCTTTTTAGCTGAACTTTCAAATGCATCCCTGAAAAAAAGGACAGATTGACAGCTCCTATATTTATTTTAACTTTCAATGACCTACATGTTTGAAGTTGTAGCCTAATTTAGGGGATTTTTGTTGCATAGATGAAACTAATGACGTTGAGAAATCCTCCACAATCCTTTCAGAAAGTTAGGAAATTGTTTTTTGTTTTTCATTTTCATGACACCTCATTACGTCTTGCAGCTTTTTGTATAATCTTACATTCGTACAACTCATCAAATAAGGGTACTACAAAAACAGATTAATCAATTTACACATTTCAAAAATACAAAAAAACAAATTACTGTGGTTTAGGACTCAAAACCAATACATCCATTGGGAATTTTCTGCAATGCAAAGCCATATTTTTCCAAAATTACTTAAAACCAGGGGGAAGAGACTACATATATTGGATTATTCTTCCACTGACTGGAATGAGAAACTAGTTTAGAAGCTATATGAGAAAGGACATTACATGTCTGTAGCAAAAGCTGTGAAATGATATCATTTATTCACACCCTAGTTTCCCACTTTACTATCACCAGTAGGCTGGCGTGTGGCACCCATCTCACCTCCTCTAAACCGCAGTCTGACACCAGGTCAGGCCAGAGGTTAAATGGCTGCGCTGGCTCTCGCAAAGCCCCCAAAATGGCTCATTGTTCTGGGGCTGGGGGGATAGCAGGGCACACAGCCAGGGGTGAGGAAAGGAGAGCACCACGCTACCCCCGAGCCACAGGAGTCCCCAGCGTGACCCGTACGAGTAGCCGCCGTCACGTTTCATCTTTTGTGCTGCGTAATTTGACAAGGTCAGGATGATAAGCGGAGAGTTGACCACTGTTTCAAGCGCTGGTGGTCCTGCCTGCATCCGAGTGTCAGCGTGTGCAGAGGCCAGTAACGCTGAAGGACTTGAGAAAATAGATGGGCGTTGTCTTTGGGCTCACTACGCCTTAGGTATCAGACATAACAAGAGGATAGCTAACATTCCTATCAGCTTGATGTCTGACTGCTCTGCCTAAGATTAATACAAAGCTTAATTTAATTTCCTTCAACTGCGTTCGCTATCTATTGTTTCATCACATTAAGTGTTATCCTTTTTCATTATTTGGTTATGTTTTTTATGAGTTCTTTGTTTTTTGTGTCTATGTATTGGTATGTCAATTAAACACTTAGTTCTGGCAAAACTTATTTCCTGTAGCTCCTAAACAACACCATTAATTTAGGAGAATATCATATTTGTGACAGTGAAACTAAAGGGCTGTCCCATTTTTCTATTCAACACCTCAAAATCAATTTTAGATAGAGAAATCAGACTAAGAACTTCTGAGACAAAGTAAGATCCTGTTCACAATTAGTATTAACATGTATAACAAGTGGGTAACTCCAGGTATGAGTTAAGAATGTCAATTGAGTAACCTTAACAGTTCTCATTTTACATTATGGGACCACGGCTGTTACAATCAAGAGCCATCATTTTTTTATAAACCCTCTAATCAACTAATCATTTTACCCCAACGATATATTCATCTTTTGTGTTCCAGCTCAACAACACTGTTGAACAATTGTCATGTGTTACATTTTCAACATATTTTCTACATTAAGGTCAGAATATTGAGAATTAAAAGTGTATTACACTGATATGGATTTTAACATCAACTAATTGGAATCCTGAATAATCAGAGCATCTCAAAGTTTTTAAGTTTTAAAGACACTGTATTGTTTAAAGCATGGTTGTTCATCTCTGTACTAGGTTCCTGTTCTGGGTGGACTCCAACTCTTACCCAATGCATCCTCTCTACTGGGAATAAGGACTATATAAAATGCACAAAAGGATTACTGTTGTTTAAATAAAACAGAGGCCTACGATGAATAATTATGGTCCAGTTTAGTGCTTAACTCATTGGCTGCCAAAGACGTCTATAGACGTCTTTTCAAATCCACCCGCTGACTGCCAAAGACGTCTATAGACGTCTTTTATGTTTTTCAATGCGAGTGACTTGGGGAACGATCGGCGAAAGTTTTTCCGTAAATATGGGCTTCTAGACAGAGTATGTAGTAACAAATTTACCCTCTAGGGGGCAGTGCCACTTTTGATGGGAGATGAGCATAGATTGTAAGCAAATAAAAACAAACGCAATGGTTCGCTATGAGAGAAATGTCGCCGGTGAGACGCACGTCGAAGAAGAACGGAATAAGTTAGAAACAAAATCTTTTTTCTGATGAAAGAAGAGAGTCTCCTCTTTCTTTTGGTGTGTTCGGTGTTTACATAGTCATAGCACAAACTATTCTGTGGCTCTTGAAAAATCAGTCAAAATTCTCAAAAAACTCTGGCAGTGAGCGACTCTCTGTTCTGCAAATGGCTGCCAGTCACTGAGTTAATAGATATGAAAAGGGGGGGTATGCTTTGAAAACCAGTGGATGGCCATTTTACACATTCTGCGCCCCAACCTGAGCTCCTGGCTGTGTCGCTGTTGGAGGTCCTGAGTCTGCCGGAGCTGAGCCTGACAGAGAGTGAAGAAACCGCCGGGGACCGCGTTGAGCTGCTGACCGGGCACCGCTGAGGGGAGGGAGTCTGTCTGCCCGCTGTCGACGGCCCTCAGGCCGGGCAGGGCCTTCTGCAGCGTGGGTCTGCGAACCACGGCAGAATCAACACAACGTCAACAACGCGGTGAAGCACAGTGTTGGGTAAGTTACTTTAGAAATGTAATCCGTTACAGTTACAAGTTACCTTGTTTAAAATGTAATTGTAGTGTAACTTTTTCGATTACTTTAAAAAAGTAATGTAACTAATTACTTTTGATTACTTTTTGATTACTTTAAGGTTTTAATGAGTATTAACCCATGATTAATTTTAGCATGTTATTATTAGCTATTGGCCGCAGCTAGCAGTTCTTGTTAATGATCATAAACAACGTAAATAAATACATAAATAAACCGACGGCAGGTCAGTCGTATCCGGATACAACATTTTAGTATCTATACTTTTTTCAGTATCGATACTTTTGACAACCCTAGTCTGAAATGTAGGACATGTCCGGGAAAAAGAGGACGTCTGGTCACCTACAGTTGGGTAGGCTAGGTAGGCTAGGCTAGGTAGGCTAGGCTAGGCTAGGTCATAGACATCGATAAACGTTTGTCATGCATCAACACCAAACAGTCAAATATTAGTAAATCAATACGCTTCGTCTATCAGTGAGTTGCATATTTTGCAAAGGTTTTTCTTTATATTAAAAAAAAAAATGTAACTAAATTTGTAATTCTTAATATTTTCGGAAGTAACTGTAACTGAATTACATATTTTCTCATTGTAACTGTAACGAATTACAGTTACTCTTTTGTTGTAATTAAATTACGTAACGTCGTTACATGTAATCCGTTACTCCCCCACACTGGTGAAGCATGATGGCAAAGTTGTAGTAGAGCAACTAAGGATCGGCCTTTTAAATTTTCTTAACCAAATTCTTTCAATCCAAAAAAAAGGCCGTCGCTGGCAACAGGTGGGTTTTGATTTTGACTCACTGGCTTTATTTCTTTGTAAAATTATAAGAAAATAACCAACAAAATTCCATTATAACTTTGCTGAAAACAAAAAGTAACGAAGGTGATCCAAAAGGTAAAACAAAAGTATAGCATGTAACGTGTGGCGTGGTCAAAAAATCTTTGTGGCAAACCTCCCGTCATCACGCCTGACATTCCCCCCCCCCAAACCACAACCCCTGGCTGTTTTAACTCTTCCAAATTAATGGGAGGAGCTTGGAAAAATACCAAATAAATCCCAACAATTAAATTCAAAATGGTTCTGTGCAAATGAAACATTTCAACTATTTAAAATTAAACAGAACATGTGAATGACGAAAAGTTAACTTAAATGGCCACAACAATTGTATTTTGGAATAAAACAGTATGTTCATATGCACAACTTAAAATTTCCAAGATGGAATGAAATGTTTGCAAAGTGAAGCTGTGACCTTTGGCCCCTTAGACAAAGAACCTGTCTGGGAAGCAAAGTAAGACAAGTAGCTTTACCCACTTTTTCTCAGGTCACCGCAGAACTTTTAATTTTTTTGTGATAAAACCTTGACCTTGTTTATTTTTGTTCTCCTTTTTGTTAATCCAATCTTTAAAAAAATAATAGTTCAGTGAATTGACCATATAAAGTCGTTATCAACCTGTTCATTTGTACATTCAGATCTATATTTTTAAAGATTGTATTTTTCAGGTTTATCATTCTGTCCTATATTTTTATTTCTACATTTTATTCTTGCTTCTCATAGAAGTGTTGTGTTGTGCACTAAACACCAAGGCAAATTCCTTGTAAGTCTGAAAACCTACTTGGCAATAAACCTGATTCTGATTCTGAACTGAAAATCTATCTCTACATACAGCTCTAAACTTTGAGATTTGCTTTCATTTTGAATGTGTCCAGGAGCTAGCTGTTAGTTTGACCATACTCTGACAAAAGCGCTTCTTGGGATAGAAAGTCTTCCTAAAAAGAGAATGGTGGCTGAGAGTCTGACGGATATCGCCGGAGGGTAGGGATGTTCAAGCTAAGGAATCTTAACTATCCGCCACAGACGCAGACTGAGCATCTAGCTACAGAGCACAGGCAAAAATGTGGCCTGTGTTCAATGGGAAAATGTGGAGCTGGAAACTGCAGAACACCAGGGAACAGCAGCAATAAAACTGTACAAAAAAAATACAAGCTTTCACGCCATAAGCTGATTTTTAAAACCATTAGTAACAGACTATTTTCAAAAATCCTTCCCAGGGAACAAAAAGCTCCTAAATCATACCAGGTCAGCAGAGGAGCATAAAACATGTGTTGCAGTTAAACTTTTTGTGTTCTGATTCAGACGGATCAATAAATGGTGCATATGTGAACAGCCCAGGTGCTCTCCCCCATAAAGTAAAAGTATCATAGAAAAGTACAATTAAAAACTTGATCACTAGGACTTTGATTTTATAGCTTCCTACAGCTTAGTGTCAATTTTTGGCCATCATAACGTCAGAAATTAAGTTTCCAATGAGCCAGTTAACTACACAGATAAAAACACAGATAAAAGAGGTTTGATCACGCTTAGAAAAACAATTGGGCCTTATAATAGAAAAGGTATTTTCACACCAAAGAAATCATGTGTTTATTTGTTTACAAGAAATATGCAGATGTAGTAGAAAAGTGAATAAACAGAAATCGCACTGCATCAGGCGGTAAACTCTGAACTCTGACTCTGAACTTTTTTATTAGATACTTGCAGTGGTTTTTTAAAGTCCCACAAACCCACGAGATTTCATAGTAGATCTGACCCACAGCATCTTCCCATTCAAGATGTGGATTTGATTCCAGCCCTGTCTGTCATTCAAATAAATTGAAAACTATAATAGAACCTATTTTGTCGTTCTGTGACCTCATCAAGGCGGGGATATAAAGTCCACTCAGAAACGGACTGGACCTACATATAAAATAATCCGACTCAACGGGCTCTTGAGGTTATGCGCAGCAACAGAACTGACAGTTTGAAGCGCTTCGTCTGCATTTGTGCAGGAAACACAATCTCTCTCTCACATTCCTCCAAACTCCTCCAGCCTGTATTCCTTTTAGTGAAGACTTCCTCCAAAACACCGGTTCAGGGTGGCTCTGATAAATCAGGCTTTCTACGTTACGCTTTTCGTGGATCAGGCGCTGCCCACAGGGAATGTAATTCTCAGCGCTCGCTTCTTTGGTGCTTTAATTTAGCTCAGTGTTATCTCTGGCTTCGGATGAAAGCAACACGGGCAGTACGGGAATACCGAGGGTTAATTCCACTGTTGGTACTAGAGGTTAAGTAAAGTTCAGTGGAATATAAAGGTAATGTTTTAATTAGGAATTAAAAACCTTTTCAAAAGTAGCTCATGCTTTTGGGATAATTCCAGACAGAGAATGACTCACTTGCGCTAGTACCCAACAAGTTCATCATGAAATTTTCATTTAAAAATAAAACAACCGAACAAGCAAAAGAGATAGCAGTGTCAAATGTACTAAATACAACTTTGGTACGATGGAGCTCATTTCAAACCCACAAAAAGACCACTGACACATTCTTGACACAAAAGTTCAACCTAAAACGGACACCCAGAGGGATTTTGGAGGGGCGATTATACTTTTTCATATTTTGGATATTTTTCCGTTACTAAATGGGTGTGAGTAATTACGAAGAGGCAAAAAACATAACAGCCTACATCACAGAAGAAAAATAAAATATTTTTTTCTTTAAATAGTGGTTATTATTGCTCACTTTTCAGATCAACTCCCTGAAACTGTCTCGAAGTGTTTAGATGAAGAGAGAGAGCAAATTGACAATGAAAGATAATTGGCTTTTCTGTTGTATCAATATTTTGAGAGTTACGAGCGCTTAGTATGGGTGTACATGGACGCAGATGTCTGTGGAGCCTCGCGGTAATCTAATAGGTGACGCGGATCACTTTGGTTATCCAGGGAAGTGGATAGGGAGGCCTGGGTTGGTCTGGAGTGTTTAGACTACCTGAGCCAACAGACGGAATTGTGACATATAATAATGACAATAGGACTCTAAAGTCTCAAGTGTTTAGGGGTAGGAGTTTATAAGTTCTCACTTCTTCCTACCCCATTTTGAGCATGATATGTTAACTGAAACTAAAAATCTGTATTTTCTCTTCTTTCTGATGCACGTCTTGCTACGGTGCACTATTTTATTTTTATATTTGTATCATGTTCGAATAAATTTCATTTCAATTGTGACGGACAAACGCTGGCTTTTCACTGGTAAGTCCCTTTGAACCTCTATCGCGATGAGAGCCATTTCAGGCCAAAGGAACCTGAAACTTTTGCCCAAAGAAATTCATGGAAGAACCTCAGAAGTTTCTGATGACCCTTAAGCGATTTAAAAGTGTGTTTCAGGTCCTGCAAAGTAAATGCGACTGACACAGGTGTTACTCAGAATTACATGCGTTTGACTTAGCTTAATGCAGACAGATGAGAAAACAACATCTTTAATGGAGAACAGCCCTCAGTCCGTGCTCTGTCCAGCCCTCGCCCTACCTCCAGCCTCTGTCCTGCTCAAGAGGATTCCCTAACAGGTGAACTTCTCGAAGAAAGTGACATCCCATCAGGCTTTCACACACATTCTGCAGCTCTAAGGGAAATTAAGCAGAAAAACAAATGTTCTTTTTAAGAAGGGACCATATGAACTGGATAAAATTAATTAAAGAATTGTTCTAAATACGTTAAGTAATACATAGTTTTTGACTAAGACATCTACAGATATGACATCCCACTGAACATCAGACTTCTACATTATGTCTTTTAGACAAAGACGTAGCCATAATTTCCAAATTCCTAATGGAAAAGTGAAGCTGACAGTGAGAAAATCAGAGCATCCACAGCAGCCCCGGGGCCTTAAAACAATCGTGCCTGCCATGTATTCTAACCATTTACTAGCGCTTTTGCATTTGTAGACAAAATAATCACTAGAAAAAGTCACACAATTCCTACATGTGAAAATCACAACACAATGCACTAGTTTTAATTTTTACTCAATATCATCATTTTAGAAAACATTTTTCAAGTCAATATGTAAAGTATTCATGCGAAAAAAGAAACTCAAAAACTACTCAAATTCCCCAATTAAAATATTTTTCATTTCTCATTAAGACATACATGTGGAATTTTACACCTCATTCACTTGAAATCATGCCTCGTGTTTTTAAAGAAAGGCAGAAACACTTTTTTTACCATAGTTGTGATCAGAGGCAACCACTCAAAGTTTAGGAAAGATGCTGTTTTAAAACCATTCCAGCCATCCATGTCATTTTTGAGAAGTTATGTGGAGGAACACCAGAGTTATGACAGATCATCCTTTGAAACGGGTCAAACTGACCAGAGCGCAACAGGAGGATTAAGATAAAAATGGACTGAATGTGAAGCCAGGGTTGCTCTTGCTCTTCTGGTTCTGAATCGCCTTTGTTGTTTTTTTTTCAAGAATTGAACAAGGAACAATATGGAAGTTTATTATTTAAAAACAAATTAAAAATGAATGTCAAACACTTGATCATACCTCCCAAAAACAAGTTATTTCTAAAAATATGTACAATATGTAAAGGAGATCTATATACATAAGTTAATATGACACAAACATGAGATAAACAAACTTATAAAGCTAACAGAATTTTTTGTCAAGAGCCTTTTCAGCTTTTGAGCATTTCAGTACAGTATGTACTGTTTGACAAACTGTCTGTGACATCTACATTAACGTGCATAATAATTCAAATAAATATTGACATTAATAATAAGAAATTCCCAAAAAATATAACCATATGTTATGGTGGGGTAAGCTGACATTGATGGATGTGAGAGGAGGAGCAAGCAGGGACTTCCACAAATCATACACAGGCTCAGAATCATAAAACAGATGCTGTTTCGTTTTTGGATCATCGTTATTTTCGTCACTTTGAATCTGTGTCTAATGAATTTGTTTAATGGGTAAATATCATTTAAGGTTTTCAGGTGCACCTCTCTGAATTTAGGGTGTGTACGAAAACAGAAAGTTGAACTCTTTCTGTGTTTGTAAAGCCACGACAATATTTAACAGGTGAAGGAGGCTTTTGTGGACATCTCTCAACAAGACAAAACAAATGGTTTAGTTGATGAAATTATTTAAAATAAAAGCAGTGAGTCGAAAGTTGGTCAATGCAACAGAGCAAAAAAAAAAAAGAAAACTCTTCTTCATAAATTCTCTCCAGAAAAGACAAAAAAATTACTCTTACAAGTACAAAAAGTAATTGTAAGTGTAAGTGTGACGAAGTAAATATACCACATTACTGCCCAACTTTAATTTTCAAAAAGACACGAAAACAACTTTAGTATGACCTCTCCACACCTCCACATTCAGAGTTTTAGATATTTCTGTTAATGTGCTTCTGCAGTGGTTAATTGCGAGGTTATAGTTTAACATTTTAACCTTTAAAAGCCTCAAACAAGAAAACACAAAACTGCTAAAAGGATGACTAAACACAGACCCTATCTCCAGACCACAATCAGATCAAACAAAACGCAAAATGTTCAGGACACAAAGGGCTTTAAGGACACAAATGATCCAGGTCCTCTCTAGACACCCCAAAATAAGTCATGCCTCAGAAGGGGGAAAGAAGATGTTAAAACACTAAACATCTGAATAATTATTATTTGTTTAAATGTTATGGAAAACAATGTTCATGAAAATAAGCATCAATGCAGAGGAATCCAGAATGAGAGAAAAGAGCAGCACTCGTACGAAAATAAATTAAAGACGTGGCAAATGCTTTAGTACTGTTAATGGGGATTATTTTTCATTTTTGTGGACCTGAATTGCAAAATGTGTCACGCGTGAAGATAAATCCAAATCAGAAAAAAACAGACCTTACTAAATCAGGTAAGATGAGCTAAATATCAGAAAAATGGATACATCTTTCTTTTTATCAATAGCACATGTTAGCTGGGCTTTGGGTCAAAAGAAGAAAGCGTGTTACCTGACAGACAGTTGAATCTCAGATCCATATTTTCAAGGGACACAAAATCAGTCATGGAAGGCAGCTGGGTAATTCTGGGGAAAAAAGGAAAAAGGAACATTACAACCCTCGGATCCAACACGCTCATGCATTGCTCACTCTATCATGACTTTATCACCTTTTAAAATACATGGATGTGACTACATGAGTGTTGGAAGTACACATTTTTGTTTTTTTTTGTTTTTTGTTTTTGCTTTTGCGTCCGAAAAATCAAGAAACTGTTGCAACTTATTTTTCCAGAGTGAGGATTAATGTCTTATTTGGGACTGGAGTAGTAACTCCATACCTGTTTTGGGACACAGAAAGGGTTTGCATCAGGGGGAGCCAACAGGCTGCGAGGCCCTCCACGGAGGCGATGCTGTTGTCGTCCAGACGCACTTCTCTGAGCAGGACCTGGTTGTTCAGACCGGGGGCCTGACAGAGAAAGGAGTTGTCAGTTAACACCAGTCACACTGTGAGGTTAAACCAACTTTTACACTGCCGCTGTAGCTGGTCCAGCAGCAACTAACTGACCCCATCCATCAATGTCAGCTGCCTTGGTCCTGCTGTGGTTGTGTCGTCTCTGTTTTCCACAAAACAAGCTCATCAGGCAGTGAGCAGAGCACTGGAGCGAGCAAACACTGTCACGCTGGCCTTTCCTTAACTCATTCGCTGCCAAAGACGTCTATAGACGTCTTTTATGTTTTTCAATGCGAGTGGCTTGGGGGACGATCGGCGAAAGTTTTTCCGTAAATATCGGCTTCTAGACAGAGTATGTAGCAACAAATTTACCCTCTAGGTAGCTGTGCCACTTTTGATGGGAGATTAGCATAGATTGTAAGCAAATAAAAACAAACGCAATGGTTCGCTATGAGAGAAATGGCGCCGGCGAGACGCACGTCGAAGAAGAACGGAATAAGGTAGAAACAAAATCTTTTTTCCTGATGAAAGAAGAGAGTCTGCTCTTTCTTTTGGTGTGTTCGGTGTTTACATAGTCACAGCACAAACTATTCTGTGGCTCTTGAAAAATCAGTCAAAATTCTCAAAAAACTCTGGCAGTGAGCGACTCTCTGTTCTGAAAATGGCTGCCAGTCACTGAGTTAAATTAGTTTTTCATACCGAATTTATTCACTTTCCTTAATTTGTTAAGATTTAAAATTTCTTCTGAAATACATTAATTCTTTTAATATGTTTTTAATGAAAAGAAGGTTGGATGAGAGCTTAAAGTTGCTATTCACGTGTTGAATATACCTTCTATGTTTTATTTACCACGCACTCACACGACATTTGGACAAAATGGAGCCGGGGGCTTTTTACCTCGGACAGGCTGTTGGACCTGAGGTCCAGCGTGTGGAGCAGAGCGCTGTTCTCCAAGCCCTCCACCCTGGTCAGGTGGTTGTGTGAAAGGTCCAGGTGGAGGAGTGTATTCACATCCCTCAGCCCTTTGGTACTGATAAGCTGGTTGTGGGCCACTGAAAGCCTCTGCAGCCTGGTTACAGACTCCAGACCAGCTAGGGGTGAGACAAAAATAAGGAAAATAAGGGTGAGTTTCTCAAACACATCTAAACTTTAATGCTCAGCTCTAAAACAATATAGGCCGGTCTATGGGGGGAGCTATGTGGTCATAGTTCTGTCTTTATTTATTCAATTTAGGGATGAAAAGAGGGTAGTTGCTGCCCTCTTGTGGAATATTTGCACTCAGGTTGGTTTAAGAAAATGAAAAAAAATTAAACTCAGTGTTTTAAATATCTAATCAGCTAACCACGCATGCAGCTAACAACATTTTACAGTCTTTGAGAAATACAAAAAAAAAAGGCCAGGTCTCCCTTGAAAAAGAGATTTTATCTCAAGGGACTTCCTGGTAAAATAAACGTAAAATAAATAAAATAAATTAACTTGCCAAAAACTGAAATGTATTCAAAGAGAGAGGTACAAAAAGACTGAAGTTTTGCAGTCCAAAAGAAATAATGTTGATCGTTTGTTGAACAATACCACGGTGCAATCTACGTTTTTGCAATCATTTCACTCTGCCATCTAAAAACCTGCGAGGCACTCATGAGCTAAAAATAAACACAGCTTAGAAATTCTGGAGTCTTTTCGAAATAGAGGGAGGCAGAGCGGAAAACCTTTATATGGTCAAACCGATTAAAACACAGCACAACTATAACACAGAACGTCTGAGCAGCGTGAGTCAGATATAAGTCAAGTCCATTTCTGAACAAAGATCCAGAAACCCATCTCCCTACCTCTTCAGTTTACAGAACTTTTGTCAAAATTCAGTTTCAACTCATTTATATTTACATGAAGGATCAAAACAAATGTGATTTCAAGGCAAATCCAGAGTAGATACAATGAAATATTAAAACATCTGACTCATAATACCTGAATATTTATCATCCTTATTAACATTTTTTCCACATTTTACCATGTGTCAAACTTTTGTCCTTGGGTTTGTACAGACTGTGGGGTATTATAAAGGTTTTCGTGTTGAACTGGTTTGGAATTTATCTTATTTTCAGTTCCTACATTTTACACAAACTTCTTTTTTCATGTTTCATGAGCAGCTTGGGATTTTCTTTGTCTCACCGATGCGTGTAATGGAGTTGTGGGAGAGGTCAAGAATATTCAAGTTGTCGGCACCACTCAAACCGTGGATTGTCGTCAATTTGTTCCGGGCGAGTCGAAGAACGCGTAAACCGGTCATGTGTTCGCAGTCGACCCGCGAGATCTCATTCTCCTGAGGAAAGAAGCCGCAGTCAAAGACACGACGACCGGAAAAGGGGGAGGCAATAATATGGCGTCATATTTATGTCAAAAGTCCACACGCGCAAAATTAAGTTCACACGCGCAAAATGAACCTTCCAGCGC
>JABUIW010043770.1:24077-34676 GCA_013363375.1 Menidia beryllina
GCTTTCCCAACGTATTCTTTTTGGTTCTGAAGATGTCTTGGCGCCGAAAATGGCCGCCTCGGTGCTTTCACCAAAGCAAATTCCTTGTATGTGTAAACCTACTTGGCAATAAAACCCAATTCTGATTCTGATTCTGAATATAACAAGGCGGTGAGCAGCTCCTACCTCCTGCAGGGCAGTGCAGCCGGACACATGGAGCAGGGTGTCGGGGGGGCAGAGGGGGGGCGGTCTGCTGGCCCTCCTCCGCCTCCCTCCACTCAGCACAGAGCCCTTCTGTCTCCCGGTGTTGTGCAGCGGGAGCTGGGGCCGGCCGAGGCAGTCTCTGGTCCAGGAGAGCCTCTTCTGCTCCGTGTGCTCGGGGAGGCTCACGGGCAGGGAGATGTTTCTGTGTGAAAGGGGATCCTGTGCGCTCTCAGAGCAGGCCCGTCTCACTGAGGACTCGTCGGGCGATGGGCCAGGGCCGAACGGGGACTGGGGATCTCTGCCTTTTTCATCGTTTTGAGAATTCAAGCTTTTTTCGTCATTGTTTTCTTTCTGTTCATCGTCAGAATCTTTCTTTCCCTCTCCGCCTCCAGTCTCTTCTTTCGATTTAGTTTCTCCTTCTTCGTCTTCTTTTGTCTCTTCCATATGATGTCTGATCTCTGTCTTGTGTTCCGGGTCTTTTGCATTTCCACCATGGTCCTCTGTCTCTTGTCTGAGTGTGATTTCTTGTGTGTATTCTTGTCTCCTCACATGTGGATCCTCCACAGTTTTTGGCTTCACCTTATCCTCGTTATTGTTTTCTTCACTCGTCCAGGCCTTTTCACTTCCATCCTGTATTTTGATCAAATCTTCATCCAGCTTCTTCCTTTCTAACTGTCCCGTTTTTCTGTCCTCTCTTTCCTCGTCAGGTTTTTGCTCTTGCCCTTCCTCGTTCTTCTCCTCCTCCTTGGTTCTCACCCATGTTCTCCTATGTATTATGGGCTCCTCGCCCTCCATCTCTTCCATCATTCTCAATTCATTCTCACTCTTTATTCTTTCTTCATTTCTTCTCTTTTTAATTGCTGATGTCCTTTCGTTATTTATTCCTTTCGCCTCATGTGTCTCCTCTTCTTCCCTGAACTGTTTGCATGCCATTTTTATCTCTTCCTCCTTCTTTTCCATCTCTTCTTCTTTTTTGTATTTTTCCTGTTCACTTTTCCTCTTTTCATCTTCTTCCCCCTCCTTTTTCATGTCTTCTTCTCTTTTGTCTTTTTCTTTTTCACTTTTCCTCTTTTCATCTCCTTCCTCCTTTTTAATTTCTTCTTCTTTATTGCATTTTTCCTTTTCACTTTTCCTCTTTTCATCTGCTTCCTCCTTCTTTCTCGTCTCTTCAATTTTGTCTTTTTCCTTTTCACTTTTACTCTTTACATCTCCTTCCTCCTTTCTCATCTCTTCTTTCGTGTCTTTTTCATTTTTGGTTTTCCTCTTTTCTTCTTCTTCCTCCTTTCCCTGCTTTTCTTCTTTCTTGTGTTTTTCCTTTTCCCTTTTTCTCTTTTCATCTGCCTCCTCCTCCTTTCTCATCCCTTCTTCTCTCTTGTCTTTTTCCTTTTCGCTTTTCCTCTTTTCATCTCCTTCCTCCGTCTTTCTCTTCTCTTTCTCCTTTAGTCTTGTCTTGTCTTTTTCTTTAAGCCCACTGTCAATATATTTGATCTTTTTCTCTTCCTCCGTTCCTTTCCTGTCGTCTTGTCTCTTCCTTTTTTCTTCTGTCTCCCTCTTCCTGCAGTCTTCTTTCTCCATCCTATTCCTCTCCTCCTCTTTTTTCCTCTTCCTCTCAGCTTCAATCATCCCCCTGTCACGCTCCAGTCGTTTCTGGAGTTTCCTTATGAAGTCCTTCGTAGTAAAAATCCCAAAGTTATTATTAAAGTTACAATCTGTGTAACTGCCTCGTGCTTAAAAAATATATATAAAAACTTCCAACATGGAAAGGAAAAACAAATTCTCTTCAGTCTGTAACATTTAAGTGGCATAAGACGCTATTACCACCAAGTGGAGGAAATGTTATTATTGTGTCCGGGTTCTCTGATATCAGAAATTCAACTATTTCTCCCAGTTAAAATAATTCCATAAATATTAAAAAAGAATGTTTCTACCTTCTGAAGCAGCAGCTCCTGTTCCAGTTTTTCTTGAGCTTCCCTCTTTATCAGTTCAAGGTTCACCTGATGAAGCTGAATGCAGACAGTGATTTTAAGTTTAAATGAAAACAGAATTCATCACCTACACATCTCCAAAACAGTAAACAGAGTAGGTCAACAGAGGGGATCCTGTTCCACCTGTTTTTGGCTCAGAGGTTTACATTTTCCATCAATATGGTCTCAGATAAGATGATCTGCTACAAGCTGATGGGATCTGACCAATACTACATTGCTCCAACTATTCAATAACTCTCCAAACAGCATTGCAAGAAGCCCTTCTATTTTGTATGGTTATGACAAAAAAGGATACTCCTAAGCGACTGGAAATCAATTACATGGGATCTTGTCAAAGTCTTAAAGAGCCACAGTACAATGTCAGAAAGCTACACTAAGCTTCTTAAACTTTAATGTCATTTTCTTTATCATATCAATGGACAATTGTTGACACTTTGACCATTTGATGGCTGATTTACAAATTGTGTGTACTTCCTCCAAGGACATTCAGTTGTTGTGTCCTTTAATTTTTTTGTGTTGTCTTGTTTTGGTGGACCATACTGAAAGCGTCTTCCGGGTAAATGTCCTTCATATTAATTTCAGTAAAAATACTCATTCTTTTTCAAATAAGGCAGGCATTTGTTTGCATGAAGTTCATAGGACATAGAACATTAGTGGTTTATACATTGACTCACCTTAGATATTTTCCTAAATCTATCTTTTGTCTGCTACTTTCAGAACTATTAAAAGGATTAATCACCTTGTTGAGTTCAGTATGAAATACCTTTTCTTCTTCCATGATCTTCCAAAGCTCCTCCTGGAAGTCCAGCTCTCTTTGTCTCCTCTGCTCCTCTTTCTGTACGTCCTCACTGGAATGTTTCTGCCGCTCTGCCTCGTTTTCACTTATTTCACTTTTAATTTCCTCATCTGAGAAGACGACAACAGTATCTATCTGTCTTAGATCATTAAGGAAATCAAACATTCAGATGTAGTTTGTCATCAGTCATCTCTTTGCCCTATTTTTGATATTAACTATTGAGTTCTTAGCAGCAGCAAATATTTCTTTAACATCAGATATTAGAGGCAGAATGCTACTTAAAGTTGCACGCTGCAAGATACAGTGGAACCTAAGCTTCCTTAAGTCAGGGCTTAAAGCAAATCATCAAGGATCCATTGGCTCTAACAAGAACAGCTAACTATCCACTCAGATGCTAGCAGTCTTAATATACTTTTTGCACAGACAGAATATAAATAAAAGAGAAATAGTGACCTCATGTGGACACATGTTCAATTGTTACAGACATTTAAGAGCTCACCAATACGTTCAACAAGTGGCACGTTGAGACAATAAGCTCAAATGAGTCCATTTTTCTGTTTACATAGTATTTTAATAGAATATCTTTTTAATTGAGGCTTAAGATATGGGGATTACAAACCACTTCATAAAGTTTTATCTTTCCTGTCATGCACTCTGATTTCCACCTACCATCTGTAATGTCCTCCTCACTTTTCGTTTCAAGCGTAATCTGAAACAACAAAACAAATATTTTTACCAAGTGCCAGGGTTATGGTTGGTTACATCCCTTAATACTAAACAGTAAATAAACATATTTACCAGCTCATACACTGTCCTCTCTTCCTTATTCAGTTCAGCTGTTAATTCTATCAAACCGTCACCATGATGAAATGCAGTGCAGTCTGAGTCTAAAACCACAGAGAGCACAGACATCAGTCAGAGGCAAACCTTCAGTTTATTTTTTTTCTGTATGTAAAATCATGAAGTTTGATGATATTGATTCTTCCGGAAGTCAAGATACCTTCAAGGTCCTCCAGGATGAGCTTCTCACAGACTGCTGCTCTGCTTTTTGAGGTCTCAAAGTAGCTAAGCAGAGACGGTGGGATGGCATTGTTTTCCTGTAAACAGTTTTTTTTTGTTTGAACTTGTCATTTTCAAAAAATATTTTTTGAAAACAGAAGAGGCAAGCATGAATGATCATTGTGATGACCATGGCCTACTTGGCAACACTTGCTTATCTCTGAAATTTGCTTTGTAGTTGACTCCAAGTCAAGATTACATGGTAATTTTGTTAAGGCCTCTGAGTAATTGGTACCAGGTGAAACACAGATAAATAACTACATATAACTCAGTGAATAAGATATTACAAGATACAACATTATCACACATACTAAAAATCATAATAAACACGGTGTTTAAGAAATAAAATGTTACAAGAATTCATATTTAATGTTAATTTATTGAGCTTTCGCGGAATTAGGGTTAGGCCTGACTTGTAAAGGCCTCAGCATTAGACTCACCGCCTCCTCCTCACATGAGAAACTTCCGGACTCTTCTTTGCTTTCATCACTATCAGAAATTATTAAACTGTTCAGCGCGTGCATGGACGGCTCATAAAGCTCATTATCTTCCGTCATAACTTAGTTTTAAAACGCTTAACAGTTTTCTTTGAAAATAAACCTGCAGTTAATCTTACTTACATTTTGGCCCTGCTATATAATTTAGCTAGTTACCAGAACAAGGCAGAAACAGACTTCAGCGTTTAACGTTACAAAGTTTCCATGGAAACGACGCTGTCGGCTACATTGCGTCACGAGGGACAAACAGGACGCGGAGGAGTTTTGAAACATTTTCTTATACAAAATTGTCCTTTATCGCGTTACATATCAACACGGCTGCCTAACACAAGTCTGTAAAAACCAACAGTAAAATGTACTAAAAAATAATATTAAAATTAGTTATTAAAATGTCGTGAATCTAGCGCTCGTGGGTTATGACTACACGCAGAAGCATAACTGTGTCTTATAATCGAGGAGTAATCAAACTCAGCCAACAAAATAGACTAATTACAGGAGGGTCAGTGCACATTAGGTGTGTGAAAAATGTGTTTAAAACTGCATGGTCATTTTGTAAAGAAAGGCATAGAGAGGGTCACTCCTGATCCAAACTAACCCACTTAAAAAAGACTGGTCAATATATAACATTTTGATACTTTTTTCAATGAGATTTTTTTTTCTGCATGACATTTTTGTAATTCATATAACATGGAGCTGATAATGTAATGTAGGTTAGGTGAGCATATCAAACAGTACTAACACTACTAAGGTGCTTAGTTAAGATGACCATACTTCCATTCAACACACCACATTCACCCATTTGCTCAAACACTCATTTGGTGGATACAGGAAACTCTTCAACACGTAGCTTGTAAAGCCAGGAGTCTTTTGAGCAAATAGGGACATTACATAATTTAATGACCCTAAAGCAAATTCTTGAAACAGATTAAGTGCTGTGTCACTGACTTGTGTGGGCATTTTGGAAAGCCTACCGGGTCATGGAGCCTGAGACCTCTGAGGTGAAGCACAGGACATGGACACACACAAAAAAAGAGAAAAAATAATTGTGGGCCGTGAACAATGCACAGATTTTTCCACGGCATTTCTGATTACAAAGACCTGTTCCTCTCTCCTGTGGTGAGAGCCCTGCGCTGGTGTTGTACTCCTTCTCTTTGAGGAGATTCCAGTGGCCCACTCAGGTTTCCCCGTACACATTCCTTGGGGCTTTCTAAAAGGAGTCCAGTCTCCTTCCTCAGAGTTTCAAAGAAGAACAGCTTGTCGTCCATCCGAAACCATTTGGGTCCGGAGACGCACAAAGCCTGTTCTCTGTGCTCGTGACAAAAACAAAACAACAGAATGGCGCCAGGTCAGGCTCGTTTTTACTTAAAAGGCCTAATCTGAATTCCACAATAACAATGAAAAGCTCCACATCCACAGCCCTTATGTGGCACAAAGTCAACACCTTCAGAGTCTTCACAGGTTCTGTACTGACATACTTTCATTTAAAAAAAAGGACTCCACGGGTCAAAGCACGACATCAGTCCAGCGGCTGATGAGCAGATAGAGGACAGTTTGGTGCTGGTCCCGTTGTCGGAGTCAAACGGCCTTTCCCTTGTGTTTCATCAGGCCCTCTAAGATTCATTGAGTTCAATTCAAGTTCAATTGCTCAAAAAGGCTCCATCAGCAAGCCTTGTCCGCTCCAATTAGGGCCAGGCCCTTTGTGAATGAGCAAGGTGTTGGTCGCTTTTGTCCAAGTGCACGGAACCCAGACAGTGGCCAGACAGGGCCAAGCGGCAGATTTACACAGCAGATTACACCGCCCAATGGCGGCTCCAGCCAAAAGGCAGCGGCGGCTTGGATAGCGGCTCTGAGTTTACACTGTCAAGGGTTTTCTGTTACTCGTCTGTAGCCATTATCTTGGCAGACACTGGGCATATCAAGCATATCGTTTCAATCAGGGGGCTTTAACAAAAGAGGGGATTTGAATAGAAAAATGACCAGAAACCTCAACTGCCCTTTAACCATCCCTTGCTGCGCGCTTTGTATTTACAAAATGCAAGGTATACATTCTTTAATGATCCATAAAATTAAGTCAAATAATTGGATTTTATGCATCAGCATTTGAATTAGTCCATTTTGCAGTTTGATTACTCGTTTATTACATGCTGACAACCTAATCCCACAGTCAGAAACTGCCTTGAGCAATGTATTGAGCCTTCTCAAAGCACTGATCCTGGTTATGTGTGGAAAGACCAAACATCTGCTCCCACTGCAGGCGACGGATTAAAAGAACAAATACAAGTAAGAAAGCCAAACAACAAGCTCTTCTTAACCATTTATTTTTGGCCTGGCGTCCTCACTACTGCCAGTCCTGCCAGTTCTTCTCATAAAGTCAGAAAGCAATGTTTCTTGAAGGTTTTCAAAGCTCCGCCCAGCAGGGATTCAGTGTGGTGCGGTTCACCCAGTTCATCCTCAGCATCCTCCTAACCAGATTACTTCTCCCGCAGCAGATTGACAACGCCGGTGAATTGGTTGGACTTTAACGCAGATTTGGATTCCCTTTCGAAATTAACGTGAAGCGGAAGAAAATGTGACCTTAGAACGTCTAAATCTGCTATAATTGACAATGGGATTATCATAAATAAGAAGATCTCACAAGAGGCTGGGGATGGGAACCGGGGAATAGCTGCTGACAGCAACAGCTGCCTTTCTTTCTTTTTTTTTAATATCACAGGGATACTTCACCTCTGTTATTTCTGCCTGGAGTTTTATGTTCAACACATCAACATTTGTTCATGTGCATCTGTACGGATATCTGCAATCACATGCTGAGAACAGTGTTTCCCCACATGGCTATCAATGGTAACATTGACCACCAGGGGCGAAAAGAAATGTGGGCTCTTTGTTTAGCGCACAAAAGGACTGAATTCTGCACGTGTTTTAAGAATGTCCCATGCTATATTCAGTATTTTGTGTGGAGAACAGCAAACAGAAATCCACTATGTAGTGTCAGAAGGACTGTCAGTGAGCGAAGATAAATGATTAAGAACAAGCTCTCTACAGTGGACATGATGCATCCTTTTTACTGAGATGAGGCTCTGGACAATCACTTGCAAATAAAAATGCAAATAAAAGAATAGAATAACTTGAAATACACAACACAGAACATGTTTCACTTTTATATCACATTACGTAAATTCAGTGCTGGCGGCTGGTCCTTTATAGGACTAAACAGCAGTTGTTTTAAACATTATCGTGTCATTTTCTTCCTTTTATCTTGATTGCACTAACAACGGCTACACACAAGACTCAGTGTCACACGCTGTCACAGACTCATTTCAAAGTTAATAACGTAATGCCTGGAATGAAGCAAATTTAAACCACTTACTCTTAAAACATCCACAGTACTGTCTTACTTCATTCTGAAATCCCGATATTCTGTTACAACACACACCCACAGGCGGCCTAAAAGAGATGAAACGAACCATAAAGAGACCCTTCAGCCCCGGTCTAATGCGCTCTGAGGGTCCCATGACTTTTTCCTGGCTTTGTGTCTTAGAAAGGAGCCAAAAGAGAGAAGGAGAGGAGGCTTTACAGCAGATAAACCTCACTTTGAAAAACCATCTTCACCCAACTGTGTTTGTGTGTGAGCGCGTGTGTGTCTTGGAGTTCCCGGTTATGATTACTGATCATGTTAGAAGGAAAATTCAGATTTTTCCTAAAATACCTAAGTAACTGAATTTTACTTTCTTAGAATGCAGTTTTCAAATACCATATAACAACACAGACAAAACATAACAAACTAATTAATCCCTCTTCTCCTGATCCATGTGTGTGATGTCCATAATTTCATAAAATGTTCATGTTTATGTTTATGCACATTTGGCAGACCCTTTTATCCAAAGCGACTTACAAAGTAGACACAATCTTACAGTTATCATCAATATGACAATAAGTTCTCAAGAGGAAAATCTCTAGTCAGAGTCAGTGGTGAGAGCAAAGAGAGAGAGAGGGAAGCACAGAAAGAGGAGTAGAGGGGTACAGGGGTATGGGGAAGAGTTAGGATAGGAGATGCTCTGTGGAGAGGTGGGTCTTGAAGAGTTCTTAAAGATAGAAAGGGATGCAGTTGTTGTTGTAGGGCTTGGTATGTGTGTTCAAATTGGTTTGCATCGTCTTCTCACAGCATGATGATTCCTGGTTTGAGCACCGGGGGAACCAGGACCTTTTCTGTTGTCGAGTTTTAATGTTTTCCCTGTGTCTGTGTGGGGTCTCTGGCTTTCTCTCACCGTCCCAAAACATGCATGTAGGGTCAACTGGACACTCCGAATCACCCCCCAGGGGTGAATGTTTTGGTGCAATGCTGGGCACCAAACACCAAAGCAAATTCCTTGTATGTGTAAACTTACTTGGCAATAAACCTAATTCTGATTCTGATTCTGATTCTGATTCTGATGTGAGTGTGTGTGGTTGGTTGTCTCCGTGTGCATTTTAAAATGGCGCGGAAAATACCACAAGGTTTCTGGATCATGTTCACATCTGAACTCTTTGCTGCATGACAGAGCGTTAAAATGTGTGTGGGGGTGACCCGGTGAACTCCGTTCACAGAAAATCTTTTTTGGAAGTGTTTGCAAGCCAATGCCGTGATTTCCATGACCTATCACCTCTTTATGTTTTATGCTAGCTTTGTTAGAAGAAAGCCTGCACAAACAGGGACCATATACTTTTAGTTTTCTTCGGGTCAGACAACAATAATCCACAAGAAATATTTACCAAGGTAAATAAAACTAAAGAAAACTAAAAGCATGACTAACATAGACGAAGACAAGAAGAATTTAGTACAAGTAGGGACCATATATATCATACAGGAAGGTTTTTTGGGGGGGGTGTAAGTAAAACAAACCGTATTTCTGCCAATGGAAGCACACTGTCCTCATGATCTGCAGATGGCAGTCATGTGCAAATACATGCATCTGGTTTTTATGTCCCAATGAGAAAATACACAAATCAGCCACCAAAACAAGTAGTACTGACTCACTGGTGTTTTAGGATACTGTCACCTGGTGCTTTGCAATGTTTTTGTTTAGTTGTACATGTTAAACATGGAGCTCCAACTAAAGGCGAAACCTCCAATGTCATAATTATTCCGACAGCTGCACACGGCGGTTCAGTTTGGGAACGAGGACTCAGGTGGAAAAGAGAGAGAAGATACCCCAGGGAAACCCTTTGTTTATAACAAGAACACATTTTAATCAAACAGACACAACACATAGGGAGCAGATAGCATTCATCAACAACTAGTTTTTCCATTTCACTTTGGCCCATCTAAAATGCAGCTCTCAGCACTTCTTGTGGCCTTGCAGTCTCATTCTGAAAACACAAAGCTAATACCACCAACGTCATCGTTGCGTCAGCTCTGTTTGCTTTTGTTTAATCAAATCAGTTTTGGACTGCACATTGCTTTTCACAACACACGGGCTCATGTAGTTTTCAAAGCAGGCCTCAAATAACACATAACAAGCAGTCAATTCAGTGTAATAATCTAATTTTAAATGGTATTGTAATTAAAGGTTAACATTTTAGCAATATGTAATAGCTTTGTAAAATAGATTTGACACTTTTGGGCCTCCGCTGGGTGAAAAATCAGAGAAAAGATGCCTTTGCTTAAGCATGCCAGCTCTGGGTGACGCTCATTGGGTGTTAGCATCTGTCCTGTGACTTAGTGAAAAGAAATATGCCTTAACTTTCCATTAGACGTGCAGGAGGGGTAACCTTGTGACGGCCGACGGCATCTTGTTACCAAAGTCAGGTTCAGTTCATGAAGAATTCAACAGCTACAGCAGGTAAAGCGCCATCTGGGACCCGCCGCGTCGCTAAATCAAAATGCTGTCACTGAACAGAGAACACGCCACTTTAGCCACCTTTCTATTTCCTGTATATCGACATGGGAGCTGGACATGGGTGTAGTCATTTATTGTAATATTTCAACATAAACAGAAAAACTGTATGTGAAGTTATACAAAAAAAGGTTTCTGACAGACTAAAAGTCAATATTTTTGGTATACTATAATTTGGTGTTAGATATAAACCCTCTCACGATCAG
>JABUIW010043774.1:0-12284 GCA_013363375.1 Menidia beryllina
CAGGGCGTGTTGTTGTAGCTGGCGTCGGGGGTGGGGGTGGAGGTCTTCATGGCCGGGGACGAGGCCCTGGAGGAGGACCTGTCCGGGTTCAGCTCAGGCTTGAGCTCGGGGAGGCTCCACCGGCCGTTGATGTGCTCAAACTCCTGAACCTGAACCCAGAAAAAGCCAAAAAACACACAAAAAAAACTAAAGAAAACAAGGCTTGGCACAGCTGCCGACCAGCTACTAGCAAGATTTAATGCAGCCACAATGATTTCAGGTAGGATAATATGGTTTCCTTTATCATATGCCTGCCGTGGCAGCACTAGTTGGCAATCAAGTCTTTAGAAATATGATTTTGACTGCGTCCGGTAGTGTGTGTCGTTATATCTTAGGTTAGATTTCATAACTTGTCTATCTGACAAGCGAAGGCACGCCCACCTTCCAACAACATTTTAGGCTACATGGTGCACTTTAGCTAACACCCCACGTCTAAAACTTTGCAAGTTGTTCATTTCATTGAACATATTGACAGTGTTTCTGATTGCGCTTAGTTTCAACAATTTAAGTCTCTTTGCATTTTTTAATTTACATCGTTTGAGCTTGTGTGCATATAGCTGCACCTAGTATTTCTGCTAGGTTTCATTGAACTCTGGCTACTCCGTTGCGACACGAGTGGCTTAATGTGCCACGACCAGGCTAGCTAGAATTGTCCGTAAAGATGTACAGCGACAAACCGCTTCAGTTTATTCACAATCCACAATAGCATGGTTTGTAAAAAAAAACTTTTTTTGGGTGGGGGGGCCCTGGGCGAATTCTTTACCCCGGGGCCCAGACTACCCTTAATCCGTCCCTGCTGGTCGGGTCTATCAGCGCCTGTGTTAAACACGCCACCCACATGCCCGGTTTGGCGGGCAGATTAGCGCTCGTTTGCCTCAGATGGCGGCGGCTGCAGGTTGGAACAGGCCGGACTCAGAAGGAGCTGCGGGATGTTTGGACGCAGCTGAATAAACCGACAAACCAAAACCGGCCGCGCTCCAAACGGCTCTCAGGTGGACGATTTAGGCTTTTTGTCTAAGCGGCGATGAGCTCTCAAGCTGTTGACATAACCAGCCAATTACCTCTAAATCCTGGCGATTGCGCAACCCCGCTTCCAGAGAACGTGCGATTCTTTACGCGCTGTGGGGACCAGAAACTTCATCATACGCAGACGGGGAGCAAACATTAGCTCTTTAGAGCTGTGACAGCGGGAGATAAGAGATCAAAAACTGGTGTTTAATCTCACTTTGTGTGGTTTATCTTCACTGACATTTGCTGGGGAGTATGTTTAGTGGCACAGATCCAGAGCTGATTGGATCACAGGGGAATTAGACATTAATCTGTTTGAAATAGTTGTTGTTTTTTCTTTCATTTATGAACTAATTACTTAATTTAGTGTTGATTACAGTGAGTTTAGGTTATTGTTGAGCTAGCTGCTTTTACAGATTGTGTGTTATTCTCTTTATGGACCTCTGGTCTGATCAGCCTTTAGTTTGCTGTGTGTTGAGTTTGTTTATTTAGTTTAGTCGCTGCTATTCCTGCCATACTCCCGTCGTTCAGCCCGCCTCTTTTAAGCGTACAACTAAGTTAGCTGTGTTTTTCACTTTTTTGGGAAAATAAAACCCAGATTTTTGGAAATTGTCCCTGTGTCTTATTGTCGAACCAGCTCAAGTCCCTCACAAGGCCCCCGGGGGCATTTCTGGGTTTCTGGGAAAATATTTCTCTTTAAATCCGAACTCTGCGTGAACCCCTTTTGGTACCTAAATAAAGCTAAAGCCGTGCCAAAGTAACCGACGACGAAGGAGAGAAAAGCACGCCGCGCAGGAACCCAAATCTAAAACAAACTGCATGTTTTTAAAAAAATCTTTTCTTTAGTTGTTTCACCCGTCTGTGAGCGCCAAACGTGTCGACATTTAAACAACAGCTGGCTTTAAATCCCTCCAAACATAGAGGATGCAGTAATATTTAATAAAAGACAATTAATTGACATTAACTGAATGCAAACCCTCTAATAAGTGGCGTTTATTTTCTGTATTTGCTTCCCAGCTCTAGTTTTAGAGCTTATGTTTATCTTCTGTTCAGCTGTTTTTAGGCCGTTTTGGAACTTTTCTCTCCTTTGAGTCTGATTTTTGGCTGCTCTTTCCCCGGATCCCCACACATCTCTGGAGTCTCACGCCGGTCCGGCGGCTCGGTTCTGACCTTTTTCTTGACCAGCGACATGACGCCGATGCGGGTGAGCACGGGCTGCCGGCACAGGCCCTCCCGGGGGACGCCGTCCGCGAAGGTCTCGGCGCCGTCGGCCACCGGCTCGCAGAGGTGGCGCATGAACAGTGACACGTACGCTCTGGGGAACGGAACCGTGAAATAAGAGCAGGCGGCCATCTTTGCAACCAACGGAAACGCGCGTTCACCCACTTGAACTCCTTCTCGGTTTTGCCCCGGAGGTCCCTGACCAGCCACTGGGAGGAGAAGGCGTCCTGGGATGGCATCCCCCAGCGCATCACGGCGTTCAGGAAGGCTTTGCGCTGCCGGGTGTTGAAGCCCAGAACCTGTGAGTGGGAGAAAACGGCAGATCTCAGATCTCGGTTCTCGCCTCAGGCCGCCCAAACAAACCGGAGCCGCGTGGGCCGTTAACTCATTGACTGCCAGCCATTTTCAGAACAGAGAGTCCCATACTGCCAGAGTTTTTTCAGCATTTTGACTGATTTTTCAAGAGCCACAGAATAGTTTGTGCTATGACTATGTAAACACCGAACACACCAAAAGAAAGAGTAGACTCTCTTCTTTCATCGGGAAAAAAAATGTGTTTCTACCTTATTCCGTTCTTCCTCGACTTGCGTCTCACCAGCGCCATTTCTCTCATAGCGAACCGTTACCTTTTTCTTATTTGCCTACAGTCTATGCTCATCTCCCATCAAAAGTGGCACTGCCCCCTAGAGGGTCAATTTGTTACTACATACTCTGTCTAGAAGCCTGATATTTACGGACAAGCTTTAGCAGATCGTCCCCCAAGCCACTCTCGTTGAAAAACATAAAAGACGTCTATAGACGTCTTTGGCAGTCAATGAGTTAAAGGCACATCCACCATTATCGGGATGATTAACGAGCTTGGCGGGCTCGGAGTTTTTCTGGGATGCGAGAGAGCTAAGATAACATATTTTTAGTTTTTATTGTCAGAAAAACATCCAAAGGGGGCCAATTCCGCTTGAAAGAATCGGCCGGCCGATTTCAATCACTCCGCGGCAGATAAGCGGGAGACGGCTTCCAGAGATGCACCGACCTCGAGGTTGCCTCCGACCCGGGCCAGGAGGGGGGGCAGTGGCTTGTCCTTCTCGTTCCTCAGCTGTCGACGGGACTGCCTCCGACCTTTGAGCGGAAAACAGAGCAAAGGAAACGGAGGATCACTGGCAGATAAAGGCCTCTCATTAAGGCCGAATGGCGAGCAGCAGACTCGGGGCCCTTTTTTTGTTTCTTCGTCACATCGGAAAGCGGGAGGCGGATGGAGGTCTGCAGCTTTTGGCAGCCAGACCGAAGCAGCCCGGCCAGGAAAGCGTAACAACTAAATCAATGTCAGGCCTTAATTCGACGCAGACCCGAGCGAGCGTGTGCTGGACAAACTTTCATCAGCTTTGGCTGATCTAAACCCCCGTCCTCCCCTCCACTCCCCTCGTCTATTACCTTCTTTTTTTTTATTTTTACTGTGCAACATTTATTTGCTCATCAGGAGATCATACATATATTGATGTTACATACATTATACAAAGCTTACATGACTTCTCCGATTTTTTGTTTTCTTTTTTACACAGTTTTTTTTTCTGTATTAACATAACAAAAACAGGACCAAATAAGTATAATTACATTAAAAAAAATAAAATAAAATAAAAAAAAACCTAGATTAACAACTACATTAACAACCAAAATTTAAATTAATTAATTGAAAAAATAAATAAATAAATAAATAAATAAAAATAATAATATAAATAAATAAATAAATAAACCAAATAAAAATAGGGGTGGGTTGGAGGGGGGGTTGGACGGCATTGAGAAGCTAAAAGGCAACAACTCTCCACTCAGTTATTCTGTAAATTTAAGTCACATGACATGAAGGGTCAATCACATCTATCTATACATTATCTCGTCTCTTACCTTCTGGCCGATCATCAAAGTCTTCGTCCTCCTCCTCGGAGCCCACGGAGTACTCGGACTGGTTATCTGAAATGTCAGCATGCCACTCTGAAACAGCACAGGGTTCCCTGTCAATAGGCCCGGCCCACTGGCCTCCACCAGCCTTAAACAAAACCCTCAGGGCCTACCTTGGTCCTCCTGGGCCGCGTCGTTGTAGTTGACGGGCTTGCGGTTCCTCTTTCCTTTGCCCAGCTTGCTGGCCAGGTCCTCCTGCTGCTGCTCGTAGTGATGCCGCAGCAGCTTCTCCCAGTAGTCCGGGTCCACGTTCTCCTCCTGCTTGATGATCTCCCGCTCGATCTCCTCGATCTGAAACACCCGTCCGACGCCTCTGAGTTGAAAACTGTCGCGTTTTGTGGATTTTTTTTTGTCGCATTTTTGCCACGTCCGGGGGAAATGTTGGTGTTTTTGTCTTGTCTCCATGTTGTCTTGTCATTTCCTGTTTTATTTTGAATGGTACATCATCTTGTTTCGGGTCACTTGCACCCCCCTGTGTGTCACTTGTCTGCTTGTCTTCCTTGATTACCTATTGGGTACACCTGGGATTCCCTTTCCCTCATGTGTTTAACCCTATAATGCCAAATGTATCATATTTGATACGTACGGTTTCTGAAATGTTTTGCGTCTGACACCTTTTGCATAATTTAATGGTAAAAACTTCCATTGCACACAATCAGATACACCTGATAACAGGGGGCAGAAGACTACACAAAAAATAATCTTGACTTATAGTATAGTAATAAATGATTATTATCAAAAATGTATTTCTGTTTTTTCTTTTTCCATATTTTGTTAAAAGGCCAAATAAAGACTTCAAACCAAAAAAAAGTAATTTTCTGTTTTGTTTTATTCTTGGATCGGGCTTTAAAGGGTTAAATAGTCCTCGTTTCCCTTTATCTTGTGCCAGTGTGTTTCCGTTTACGACCTAACTGTGCAGCCTTCTTGTCTTGACCCATAGTCCTTGCCTTTGATCCCTAGTCGCCTCTCGAGTGCCTTTTTGAGTTTTTTGTCTCCTAGCGATTGTGCATCCTAGTGAGTATTATTTTGTTACTTTGTACCTCGTCTTTTTGTCCTCGTTCGCGAGTGATTTTGATTCAGTACTTTGTTCATAGTCTTGTTTACTTATTTGATACTTTGTTCATCTTGTTTTGGTACTTTGTTTCCACTCTTGAGAGTGCGCTTTTGGTTCAATAAACCTTTTTGATACCACCTCTCTGCACCTGAGTCCTGCTTCGAGTTCCCATTCCTAAAAAGTTTCCCCGTTCCGAGTTTGTTTCCTGTGCTCTGGTTCAACAGGGTCAAAGGTCACGGGACGCTGTTTTATTGGAGAAACTAAAGGGAAAATGACACGGCGGCCATCTTGAAAGCCGCCATACTGGCTGAAGGGCGACGGGAAGCTGGCGCATACCAGATTAGAGCAGAAGTGTCTCACAAATCGATTTCTTGTGGTCAGATTTGAACTTTCTCTCGTGGCTCAAAAGCTATCAACAGCTGACGACGACAGCCAGAACCCGCTCCGAACCGTTTCCACGCGTATGGACGGCGTCGGCTGGAGAAGAACGCACGCGCTCAGAGCCGGAGATTAATGAGATTCGACTGTTTGGAAGAGAGAAGCACAACTCTCTGCGACCTGCTGCAGAGTTTCCACTCCAGCTGAAGGCGATTGTCAGCCAAACATTTGCTCCGACTGTAAAAATTCGACTCTGCAGGCCAAGATGTCTAAACTTTTAGAGTCAGACGCCTCCGAAGGACCGAAATACCACCAGCAAAAGGGGAGCCGATGGAAAGCCAGAGCAGGATTTTCAGTCGTGGCTTTCTTTTCTTTTATCGAAGAAGAATGAGAGAGACCGTGACCTCTACGGTTTATGAACATACTTTTGCAAAGAGGAGTCCATATAAAACTGTATTTGTGAGGGTTCAGAAGGAGTTATTTAATCTTTCCTCCAGATAGGAGGGAGATATTCATGTTCGTAGAACCAAACCAAGAACCAACTTTCAAGACTAGTGTTGATTCTTTATCTAATTTGTTTTAATCTCAATCTTTTTTTTAATAAAAAATATTGTAATAGGTATCTTATTCTGTTTGAAGTTGTATAGATTCTTAAGATAATTAATTTATCGTTTCATTATTATATATTTATTATTTTGTTATTTGATTAGTATTTTATTAATTTGTAGATTATCTATTTTTTCTGTTTATTTTTAAATCCTGATTTAGTATATTTTTATGTATTTATTTAGCTGTATTTTTCCTTTATACATTTTTTTTTTTAAATCCTAATTTTGTTAGTTTTGATGGATCTCTTCATTTATCTTTTTTCTATTTATAATTTTTTTCGTATTTTCATTCAGTTTGTTTAAACGTATTTAAATTTAATTTAGTTTAAAAAAAAAGTTTTTACATGTTTATTCTATTTTTGCTGTCCTCTGAAGCAGCTCCACGGTAGAAAACGTGCTTTCCGACCGAGGCCCGGCTCACCTTGTCCTCCTCCCGGACCATGTACTGCGCCACTTTGAAGGAGCTCAGGTACTCGTTCATGTTCTGCACGTCCGAGTCGTCCGTGGCGTCCTGGCTGCGGTCCAGCAGCCTCTCGATGGCGGCGCTGTCGTAATGGATGACGTTCCCCTCGTCCTCCACTTTGTCCCCCGAGTTGTTCTTCATCCCTGCCAAACCGGGTTTAGAGGAGACGGCCGTTAGCCTGGTCCTACTTCATCAGACAAACATGCTCGTCTTAACACAACATGCTACCCAGCTCCTGGTGCAGTTTATGGTCATCACCCGCCTCGACTATAGCAACGCGCTCCTGACTGGTCTCCCAGCCTGTACAGTAAAACCTTTACAAATGATCCAGAACGCGGCGGCGCGTCTGGTCTTCAATCAGCCCAAAAAGTCTCACGTCACCCCTCTGTTCATTGAACTCCACTGGTTACCTCTGGCTGCCCGTATCAGATTCAAGTCCCTGATGCTAGCCTACAAAGTGCTTAAGGGTACGGCTCCCATCTTCTTGAATCCCCTTGCAAAGGCTTATGTCACAACTCCATCACTCCGGTCATCAATGGACTGTCGTCTAGCAGAGCTACACCACGCTTAAGACCATCCAGACTGTTTGCACGTGTCGTTCCAAGATGGAGGAACGACCTACAAAGCTACAAGAACAGCAGAGTCCCTGTCTATCTTCAGAAACTCTTGAAGACCCCCCTCTTCAAAGAGCATCTCCTATCCTAACTTTAACCCGTACCTCTACCCCCCACAGCTCCTATCCTAACCCTAACCCGTACCTCTACCCCCCCACAGCTCCTTCTGTAGTCCCTCTACCTCTATCTCTATCTCAGCACTGACTCTGATCAGTGTTTCTCCTCTGTATAGCTTATTGTCATAGTGATGAGAAATGTAATATTGTGTCTACTCTGTAAGTCGCTTTGGATAAAAGCGTCTGCCAAATGCATAAACATAAACATAACATAACTGTGACCGCTCCCACCTTCTCCCTCGTCTTTGAATAGCTCTTCCGTTCCGAACTTGAGGATGTCGTCCAGCTCCTGCTTGGTCATGGATCCGGCCTTGGAGCCCAGACCCGGCCGCACCACCAGGTGCGTCAGCATCATCTTCCTCTTGGCCACCTGGGTGATGCGCTCCTCCACGCTGGCGCGCGTCACGAAGCGGTAGATCATCACCTTGTTGGCCTGTCCTATCCGGTGGGCTCGGCTGAAGGCCTGAAAGCGGGCGGAAAGGGAAAGGGGGCCGGTTTGAGCCGCGTCGCCACGCGGAAAACGCCGCTCTGCTCCGGCGGACGCACCTGGATGTCGTTGTGGGGGTTCCAGTCCGAGTCGAAGATGATGACGGTGTCCGCCGTGGCCAGGTTGATCCCCAGCCCGCCGGCTCGGGTCGAGAGCAGGAAGCAGAACTGACAAGCGCCCGGAGCTGGAGGAAGAAAAAACCAAAGGAGGAGCAGAATGAAAGCAAAGATCTGTCAGTTTATCATCCATTTTTACCTTAAAATCTCTGAGAGCTGCTTCAGAGTCCTATTTATTTATTTATTTGAATAGGGACAAAGCACATTAATGAACATCAGTATAAAAGCAAATGTAAATATTCCGGATTATAGCTAGAAAACTAGTTTTCCTCCGTAGTCCCTTGGCAGGCAAATACATAAGAAAGAACATATAGTATACAATATAAGCATCACAAGGAAATGTTAAGAGTTTAGTGGTCACATGACTAAACTCATGTTTAGTCATGTTTGTTTTCATCCATAGTTTGAGTTGAGCTCTAAAACTGATCAGTGTATTGAATTGTAACATTAACATCCAGAGACATGAGGTCACAAATGCTAACTAAGGTGTTCCATGTGGGGGGGGGGGGCTATAAGTAGCCATAAATGACAGAATATCATCTATGAGCATTTCCTTTTTCTGGAAGCTGAATCAAACTGCTTTAGAGGAGGGAAAGGGGGGTGGAGGGACTCAAACCTCACCATTGAATCGGTCAATGGCCTCCTGTCTCAGAGCTCCAGTGATGCCTCCGTCAATCCTCTCGTACTTGTAGCCCTCGTAGTCCAGAAAGTCCTCCAGTAAGTCCAGCATTTTCGTCATCTGCTCACAGAGAGACAGCGGTCACACGTCGGCGCCGGGGGACCCTCCGGTGACCCGTCGCCAGGCGTCCGCAGACCTGGGAGAAAACCAGCACCCGGTGGCCCTGCTCTTTCAGCTTCCTCAGCATCTTCTGCAACAGCATCAGCTTCCCGGAGGACTTCGTGAGGGCCAGCCCCTCGTACGCACCGCTGGGCGTTTTCTGAGCCTCCTACGAGCACAGAAAAGGAGACAAGGGTTCTCAGACGGGTGACCGCCAGACATACTGACCGAAAGGAATAATGAGCTGATTGGTTAGATGAGAAAAGGCCAAAAAACTGGCACACAGAGACGATAAAATCACTACAAACAGACAGAAACGGCTTTGAATGAGACAATATCCGTAAAATGTCAAATAAGACGAATCTAAACCCTTCAAAAATGTCATATGACTCTTCAAAATGTTCATACACGTAAATCTAATCTACCCTTCTCACTCTGAGAGCTGGCAGATATGTTTTGTGGAGTTATTTTTGTGTAAATAAACGAGCAATACCTCTCGTGGCCACCAGGTGTCACTGTTTAGCTGCTCAGATTTAATCGGTTAATCAAGGGAAGAAAAAACTCATTTAAAAAAGAAACACTAACTTAAAGTTGGGGTGTGATTAAATGTGGGTGAATCCCTGTCATTTGGCTTGACTTTGCTGGACAGGAAGAGAAGTGAGGCCGTTTCCTCTCACCATGGAGGCGACGGGAAAGAGGTAGGGATGGTTGCAGCACTTCTTTAGGTCCATCATGATGTTGAGCAGAGACACCTGGTTCCCTCCACCTTTTGAGTTCAGGGCCTCAAAGTTCTTGGTCAGAATCAGCTTGTAGTACTTCCTGAATTTAAGAGAAAAAACCCCTCAAAATAAGAAGGTGAAGATGAAGATTAGAACAAACAGCATCCTTTTTTCTTAACCTCTGCTCCTCACCGGTTCATTTTGAATGGCGAGAGCAAACAAACGGAGCTTATTTGCTTCAAAATCCTGGAAACTGATCGAGTCTACAGACTAACTACCTTCTGAACAAATGAAGCAATGAATACCTTTAATCTGAGCCAAAAACGACTAGAAATACGTTCAAATAACCCCAAAGAAATCCCAGCTTTTATACCACACATCACACATTTTGATGAAATTTTTTTGTTTTACGTTTGCTTTTCTGTTGTTGTTTGTCTCAGCTAAATTTCAGCAAACATCTTTTTTACAGATTTGAAATTTTAAAAAACAATTAAAATACAGATGAGTAATTAAAGAAAGCTATTCCTCTGCATAACAATAAGAAATATTGTTTTTTTCCACAGATAGTTTCCGCAAATGTATGAAATTTTGAACCAAATGTCAAATCTTATGATTTCTTTAAACGTAACGTGCAAACCAAATCTTAGAGGCGGGTTCGCCTCCTCTAGAAAAAGCTGTGAATGAATCCTAGCTTCAGTATAAACTATAAATTCCTATTTGGGAGCTTATAAGTTGTGCTTTTTCATTTTTGGCATTAGGCGTCCCGTCTGTGGGGGGGGCGGCCTCGTACTTCTGCATGGGGCTCAGCTCCACCCGGACGATCAGCTCAGTCTTGGCCGGCATGTTCTTAAAGACGTCGGCCTTCAGCCGCCGCAGCATGTGGGGCCCCAGGAGGTCGTGGAGCTTCTTGATCTGGTCCTCCTTCGAGATGTCGGCAAACTCCTCCAGGAAGCCCTCGAGGTTACTGCACAGAGAGGAAATCTGTCTTTATAAGCACGTTTTAATTTAAAAAAAAACACAGGACACAGGTCTGTAGAGTCTATTTAGGCCAAACTCTATTTTCAACACAGAAATACACTTTTTTTTAGATATTAATGCATTTTCAAATATACTGTTTTACTAAATAAAATAAAGAAAATAGCTAAGAAAATTATTATTTCTGATTAAGATTTAAAATTCTGTTTACCTCCATTCCTGAACAGTAAACTAATAAATATGTTAAGCTCTGTAAATATAATCTGAGCCTTTGATATGAGGATCTGCACGTTTAAAAAAAACTATTTCCACATACAAGTCAGAAATAGAGACATATAATTTGGGGTGTGTCAGACTGAGGAGTCGTACTTGAAGCGATTGGGTGTGAGGAAGTTGAGGAGGTGAAAAAGCTCCTCCAGGTTGTTCTGGAGGGGAGTTCCTGTCAGCAGCAGCTTGTAGTCGATCTTGTAGTCGTTCAGACGCCTGAAAAACTAGACGAGAGGACACAAGAAGATCTGAGCTCAACTTAACAAACATCAGTATTGTGTGTCAAAGGCCTGTGAGCCTGAGGAGGAGACCTGAAGGGCTTTGTTTTCTTCTGTCCGGGTGGGAAATCAGCTCTGACCTTTGAGTCGATCAAGCATTAAAAAGGGCTCCTAACTCAAGGGATGAACTAATGCTGTGTGGCCTTTTCGGGAAATCCAAGACCAGATCGCAAAGACCAGGAGCCCTGGTCGGGGGAGGTTTGTTAGGAGACCCAACAGGAGCCCAGAGAGGAGGTCCGATAGGAACCTGTTAGGAAGCTTGTTTGGAGGTCTGTTAGGAGACCCGTTAGGAGGTCCAGTAGGAGGCCGAACAGGAGGCTCGTTAGGAGGCTCATTAGGAGGCTCGTTAGGAGGTCCAATAGGAGGCCCAATAGGAGGCCCAACAGGAGGCCCTGGAGCAGCCGGGGGGGCTAATGATCAGGGACTGCACTAGCATCTGGGGGGCCAGTTTTCAGGAACAGCCCGATCTATCTCACGTTGAAGAGGGCACATGCTTACAAAAGGTCAGAGGTCATCAATGAGGACACCTGAGTTTCTGAGAGCTGAGAATGAGGGATGCTGGGGCCTGGAACAGATGATGCTAACTCACCTTTAGCCAGCATTTACGAGTCAAGGCCCCCAAAGAAATGAGGAGTGGCTGAAGTAATTATTGATATTTAATACTGGTGATGTAAACCGGTGGACGGGGGAAGTGTTTCTCCGGTTTCGGTACCTTGGACTGGTTGTTCTTCAGCCGGTGGGCCTCGTCCACCACCAGACACGCCCAGTCGATGGACTTCAGCGCCGTCTGGTCGATGGTCACCAGCTCGTAGGAGGTCAGCAGGACGTGGAACTTAATAGGGGCCTCTCGCTGCAGAAAGGGAGGAAAGAAGGCAGATCTTACTCCGTTTGATCCTGTTCTGTTTCCTCCAGTTAAACCCTCCTCACCCTCAGTTTATTCTTTTTTAAATAGTGTATTTTATTTATTTGTTTATTTTTATTCTTTATTTTATCTTTTATTTTATCTATTTATTTATTTTTTAATTTTCGTTATAACTCGAAGCGATGAAATATACTCTGATCAAATGCTGTCTTTTTTTTTTAAATATGAACAAGTTTTATACAAATTAAGAATAATTGTGGAGATTAAGAAGATTAACAAAATATCCCAAGAGAGGGTGGAAAAAAGATAGATAGATAGATAGATAGATAGATAGATAGATAGATAGATAGA
>JABUIW010043782.1:0-25440 GCA_013363375.1 Menidia beryllina
ATGAGTTAATCTCTAAACTGACCTCTTTATTGTCTTTATTTGTTCGTTTTTGCTTGCTGCTCCACTTTCCAAATGTGTGTGGATCCAGCCGGTGAACTGTTCCTCTACAGGGATTTATCTTTCTTATTTCTGTGACTCGTCTCTCCTCAGGCTGTATTGTTACTGTATGTTACAAAACTCTGCCTCTGGTCACCAAACAGAACAACATTACGTCAATTATTCAGTTCTCCGATGGTTCGGTTCAAGTGAAAACAACCAACGCAAGAATATGTAATTAATCTGCATCGGGGGGAGGGATGAGTGGGGGGGGTTGACTCTTATGCCCCAAGTAAAGACTTTATTAGACTTTTTAATTCAGTTTTATACATTTTAGGGTTTAAATGGGGACGCTGGAGTGGGAGGAAGAGATTAAGAGAAGAGTGACTGGGGGAGTTTCTCATCTGTTACATAAGAAATTTGGGTACCAGGTTTAATAAAACAGACCAAATCAGACATTTTTTTTTGGGAGACACTACTGTGAAATAGATCCAGATTCAGTCGTCTTTACCTCCTCTGCAGTGTTTCGGATTTGTATATTTTTATTATAACCTTCTTTGGAGACTCCACCACTGTTACTGTATATGAAGTCTTCCATTATTCCTCAGAGAATCAGAGGCTGGATTCAGGAAAAAGCTTCCTGAAAAGTCCACAAAGAAAGAAACTGCCTGAAAAAGAGATATATCTGTTCTGATTTGAAGACATTAGTCAAGTAGTCAAGTAGGCTTTATTGTCAATTTCTTTACATGCGTTGGTCATACAAAGATTTGAAATTTCGTTTCTTGCTTTCCCGTGCAGACATAGACATAAATTAGATAAGTTAGATAAATTAGACATATAATAAGAAAATTGTGTGATATAATAGATATAAACTGATCAATTGTAATGTGCATTATATACAGTCATTCAAGTATAGGCAAGTAGGTCAAAGGTTTGCAAAATATTTTAAACGCCAGAGAAAAAACATATAATTTAGATTTTTTTTAGTTAACCCTTTAAAGCCTGATCCAAGACTAAAACAAAACAGAAATTTACTTTTTTTGGTTTGAATTCCTTATTTGGCCTTTTAGCAAAATATGTAAAAAGAAAAGACAGAAATACATTTTTAATATTAATAATTTATTACTATGAGATAAGTCAAGATTATTTCTTGTGTAGTCTTCTGCCCCCTGTTATCAGGTGTATCTGATTGTGTACAATAGGATTTTGAGCAAAGTTTTTACCATTAAATTATGCAAAAGGTGTCAGAAGCAAAACATTTCAGAAAACGTACGTATCAGATATGATACATTTGGCATTACAGGGTTAAACAGAAGAGTTAAAGCTGTGGGCGGATAAGGCCTCCCCTGATGAAGAAGCCTCTGGCTGAACACACTTTGACTGATCAGTTCTTACCTTTGCACACATGTGGTCTGGCCAGTTTCTGCCATTTTTAAATGGTTAAGGATTGTGTTGGGGAACAAGAGCACTGATCCCTGGTGGTCTTTGGCGTTGTTACTCTGTCGTGGACATGTTGAGTGTTTTAAAATGATCAATCGGATTCGGTAAGCTTTCGTTTCTTCGTTAACTAGAAGGAGCAGCAAACATCTGGACAGATTGAAATGGTGCTCTAACGGACGTCCTCTGAGACGGATTCCCGTTTCTAACATGAGCTCAGGAGAAGTTTCAGCAGTTTCTGACTCGTGGGATTTCCTTCTTATCTCCGAGACGATTTAGCCGTTCTGGATTTAACACCAATTATCTCAGTGCTCACAGCTCTGTTAGACACTCGAGGTTCACAACAACCTGGTTGCATAAGAACTCAAAACTGGGACGAGACTTTTCTATATTATGAAATCCGTACGTGTGTAAAGAAATCTGGCTCCAAGTTGGAAGGAAGGCAGAAAATCTCCACTTTTTCCAATTAGGAAAAAGTCCCACTGGAGAACCCAAAGAAAGAAGAAGCCAAAAGTTGCTACAAAACGCATAAAAACTTGTCACTTCAACATTTCGAGGAACCAAACGTAAAACGGCCTTTCTGCTCGGAGTAAGAGAAGATTTACATTCTAACCCAGTTTTAAACAAATCCAGAATATTATTAAGCCACTTTGAAATTCACACGTCGGCAGAAACTCGGAAAAAAATACACAAGCTGTATAAAATAACTACCAAAAAAGGGGAAAAGAAAGAGAATTTTAATTAAATGCATGAACAAACTCTGTCCGTTGGTCTAACAGTCTGGAGGAAAGTGTGTTTAAAGACTCCCAGCTCTTCAATTTAGAGAAAAGTCAAGAACTCAAATTCAACTGAATCTTTACAGGGTTTTATTTGATTTTCCAACAGGAAAAAATCCCACCCACACAGAAGAGTTGAATGGAGAAAAGTCCCTTTGCAAAGAAACAAAGCACAAAGCCCACAATGCAGTGGGGTTTCTGTATTATTTTGGTCTGGAGCTCATCATTTCTTCCCCTGTTCCTGCACGATAACATTAACAGGAGATGCTGCCACGCTCCTGGATTTCACATTTAAAAAAAAAATCACCTTAAAGCATGAAAACATTAGCTCTCGCACACCTTTTCAGCATCCAAATTCAAAGCCATGGCTCAAAGGTATTTTTAACCTGACAGGAAATCCAGGAATTCATGCAGAAAAATGTGCTCATCTTCTCCAGATGAAGGTCTCCGATGCTGTTTATCATCTCCCAGCTTCCTCCGTCTGATGCTCCTGGAAGACACAAACTTATCGCCACCGCTCTGTAATTGGATAATTTTTCTTTTTGGACATTCTCCTGAAGATTAAGCTTCCTCCACTGTCATATCGGAGGTGGGCGGGGCTGTTTCAGGTGGATGTAGGGTCCCTAATCTTCCACCTACAATGCCTGTGAGTGTCTCTTGCTTTTGTTTTCTCACCGTGCTGCAGGCCGGAATCTGATTGGTCGTCTGTGGACAGGTGTCTTTTCCACAGGTAAGGAGTTAAAACAGGTAAAGTTCCACTTACAGGAGACCCAACAGGTCTGGGAGAGACTCAAACTAGGCTGTTTTGTGGGCGATCAGTAACTTATTTAATATGAAAACCTCCAAATTAGGTAGCTGATTAAGTCATTTTCTGTGTGTGTGTGTGTATGTGTGTGTTTGTGTGTGTTCGTTCATGTTGGCATTGATTCTGTTTTGTATTCATTAACCCTTTAAAGCCTGATCCAAGAATTAAACAAAACAGAAAATTAATTTTATTTGGTTTTAATTCTTTATCTGGCCTTTCAACAAAATATGTAAAAAGAAAAATCTAAAATACATTTTTGATATTAATAATTTTTTACTATGCGATAGGTCAAGATATTTTTTGTGTTGTCTTCTGCCCCCTGTTATCAGGTGTATCTGATTGTGTGAAATAGGATTTGGAGCCAAGTTTTTACCATTAAATGATGCAAAAGGAGTCAGACGCAAAACATTTCAGAAACCGTATGAATCAAATATGATACATTTGGCATTACAGGGTTAAGGAGAAATAATTTCTGTTTTGTATCTTTTGAGGAGTTTTAATTTGTCGTTCTTCCATTTCTGCCTGTTTGAAACCGGTTTTTCTGTTATCTTCATCCCATCCCGCTGGAGGAATCTGAACTAGGACGTTTATCTGAGGTTTTGTGTTTGGAAAGGTGGAAAAGTGGCCGACGTTGAGTCTGCAGAGTGTTCCAGAGAGCAGAAACCAGGCGGGCGACGAGGCTTTGGGGGTCTGACGCTAGCGAAGGCCAACACTGCTCCCTGCTGGAGAGGAAACAGCTTCAGGACACAAAACAGAGCACAGGTGTCCTGCCCACCTCTGCCCACCGGTCTAAAGGGGTCAGAGGTTAATTGGGGAAATATTTAGTGAGTCTGGCCCTTTTTTTTTTCATATTTATTTTTTACCGAAACCAGCACAGACCTTCAATAATTTGTTTTTCTGTTCCTTGGAACTACTAAATGGAACCACAGATTTCAATTTACAACCTAACTTTTAACAATACTTTTAACGCACAACATGATGCAGTTTACGGGACGACTGTACTCGGATTCAGTCCCGTTTGCAGTCAAGTTAATGAGTTCAGGGTCTTCTTATGATTCCTGTGCAGCCTTTCCACAGCTTTGGGTGACTTCTGCCACCCGCTGGGCCGGAAAAACAGACTCACACCAGGTTTTGAGCTCGAGCGAACACGTTTATTGGAGTGATTCACCTCACACGAAGGATTCACGTTCAAGAAACAGCAGAACCCGGTAACGTTCCTCCTTCTGCCTCCAGACTGTAAACAGGGTGGTGCTTCGGTGCAGGTTAAGAGGACTAAGCTCTTTTTTTATTTTTTTTTTTAAAAGGTGAGCTTTTGATGAAAAAGAAAAAACTGAAACCATTTTAAAAAAAAAACATCACAGCTTAAAGAATGACTGTAAACAGGCAGCAGTAACACTGTTCCACACCATCACCAAACGCCTCAAACCAGCTTGTTCCCTTAAAGAAAAGTGAAGTTTAACACTCTGTTTTAGTGTTTCCAGCAAAGCTCAAATGTCCCATTAAACCTCATGTTTCCATGTTGACGTTTTAAGATCAGATCCTAGAACGGGACAAAGGTGAGCTTAGATTTTGGTGTTTTGTACCACGAGAACTATAAAAAGATGAGGGAGGCTTCCAGTTAAAGACAGGCATAAACTGAACTTCACAGTGTAAAAAAAGCTACTAAACATGTTAAAAATGAACAGATGTGATTTGATTGGAGCAAAACTGTGGGTGCGTCATGTTGAATTCACAGTATTCAGGACAAAAAAAAAACGAAAACTAAACACGGATGATCCCTCAGAAATCAGGAGAAAAGGCACAAACATTTTTTCTTTTCAGGCTTTCAGGTCCAGGAAGCGACATCTGACCAGATCAAACGCTGTGGGAAGGAAGAAAAAAACTAAATTAATCACCCCGTAGCCGAGACGTGCGCATGGAAAAAGCCGTTTCTGGGCCAGTTGGTGCTCCCACTCACCTGAATATGGCTCAGGTCATCTTCTTCTTTGAGGACTTTCTCTTTTTCTGCAGAAAAAAGGAGCGACAAAGTTAACCCTGTAATGCCAAACGTATCATATTTGATACGTACGGTTTCTGAAATGTTTTGCGTCTGACACGTTTTGCATAATTTAATGGTAAAAACTTTGCTCAAAAACTTATTGTACACAATCAGATACACCTGATAACAGGGGGCAAAAAAATAATCTTGACTTGTCGCATAGTAATAAATTATTATTAAAATGTATTTTTCTTTTTTTTACATATTTTGTTAAAAGGCCAAATAAGGAATTCAAACAAAAAAAAAAGTAATTTTCTTTTTTGTTTTATTCTTGGATCAGGCTTTAAAGGGTTAAATGCTGGTTTAATGTGTCTGAGCGGCTTTTATATGGAAACATTCTGCTGCTCCTCCGAGTTCGGACTCGTTGCCGTAACAACCGTCTCTTTCTTTCTACCTTATCGGCTCTCGTTTGTTCAGATAAAGCTGAGGCAGATGTTTCTCACCACAGAAACAGCTGGAGGGGCAGCGGACTCCATCTCCTCCAGTCCGCCCTCTGATCTGTTCTTCTCTGTGAAATCAGTCAGAAAACACAAAGTGTTACTTTTTGTTGTTTTTTTTTTAAACCGGGAAACAAACGGTAAAACCCAAAATGAAGAAGGAGAGGCTCAGACTTGGTTTGGCGGCAGCTGGCAGCTGGTTGACGGTGACCGTTTCCGAGCTTTGCTCCTCCTCTTCACCTTTAGCCGCTTTCATTTTCTTCTTCTTTTTCTTCTTCTTCCCCTCGTTTGAAAGCAGACCTGAGTCCTCCTCGGGGGGCTCGGCGCTCGGGGCCGTCTTCTTCTTCTTTGCTTTCGGAGGCTGGTTTTCCTTTGATGCATTCTCCTCCTGCTCCGTGATGACTTTCAGCTTTTTCTTCCTCTTGGGAGTCTCGCCCTCCTGGACGAGGTCGGCTTGGGCCGGTTTTGGTTGTGTCGTCTCTTCTGTTTCGTCCTGGATCTGTTTTTGTCTGAAAAATAAAGAATTCAAAGGGAAAACTGTGAGCCTCTGAAATCTGAAACATATTCCTGGTGAGTTGTGTCCTGCACAGTTTAAATATTACACATTATGCATATAAAATAAATGTTTATTACACCAGTAAATGATCTGAGCTGTAAGTATTAAATATTACTGACACAACTTGTTGGATTCAAACATAAATTTAAATGATGGTCTAAAAAGATCTTAGTCACCCCCATAATGAACAATTTTATCTTTAGGCTCTTTGTTAGCACAAAATGTAACAAAAACACTTCATTTGCTCCCAATTCTTTAGCTAATGTGTAAAAAAAACACCAAAAAATATCACAGTTTGCCCACATTAATGCAACAGAGAGGTTTTAGTTCTGTTTAAATATGTTTTTAAAGACGGAAACATATAAAACACTGAAAAATAGCAGTTTTAGGTCTCACTGACTTCTTTTTCCCTGCTGGGAGGCTGCTGCTGCTCTTCGTCCTCCTCATCATCATGTCCTCTTTCTTCAGGAGTCGTAATCTCTTCCTCAGGCTGAGCTTCTTCCTGAACCGGTGTCTCTTTTTGACTGGACACAGAAAACCGCTTAAACATCTGACCAGATTCTGTCACTCGGAGGTTCGTGAAGCTCCTTTTTTTTGCTCACCTGTGGCGTCCGCGCTCGCGCCGTCGCCCTCTGCTGGCGCCTCTGCAGACTTCACCTCCTTCTGCCTCTTCCTCTTTTTCTTCTTGGTCGTCTTCTCCTCCGTCGTCTCAGGATTCTCCTCCAGCTCCTCCTCATCTTTGAGCTTCTTCTTTTTCTTCTTGATTTTGGTTTCTGGAGCTTCCTCCTCCTTCTCCTCCGCCTCCTCCTCCTTTTCCCTTTTCCTTTTCTTGGCCTTTTTCTTCTTCTCTAGTTGACCTAATTGAGACTCCTCCTCAGCCACCTCCTCCAGCTTCTGTTCCTCTTCCTCTGGCACCTCCTGCGTCTTGTTTTCCTCCTCTGTGGGAACCTCCTCGACTCTCTTTTTGTGTCTTTTCTTCTTCTTGCCGACAGGAGTGTCGCTGACCGGGTCCTCCGGGCTCGAAGGGTCGGCCGTCGGAGTCTCGGCCTGTTTTTTGTTCTTCTTCTTCTTCTTTTTCTTGGCACTCTGGGGCTCCCCGCAGGGCTCGGCGGGCTCCTGCTCAGCCTGGATGTTGAGCATTAAGGAGTCGTCGGGCTGTTCCTGCACCTCTGGGGCCAGAGCTGCTTCTGCTTCTGCAAAAGGATCCAACACCAAAAACATTTCTCACATTTCTGCTTCGTCCAGAATCAAAATCAAGATGAAGCGAAGGGAAATATTACTGTTAATTTTTTTTTTTTATATATATATTTTTTTTATATATGTTCTTTTAACATTGTAATCTTGGTTTTGCAAAAGCACTGGAGCTGTAACAAACATATAGCTTTTTCCTTTGTTCCTGCTTTTAACTGTGTTTTAACCTTTTAAATTTTATTTATTTATTTATTTTTTAATGCTGTTTTATGCTGTTCTTTTACTTAAAATGTCTTGTCTTAATGTAAAGCACATTGAGTTGCCGCTTGGTATGAATTGCGCTATATAAATAAAAATGCCTTGCCTTGCCTAGTTCCAGACTCATCTGTCTTTACAGAGCAAAAACAGCCAGAAGTAAAGTGGAGAGGGGGGGGGGGCATGAGAATAGGTACCTGGGTGAGGTTCGGTTTGGTCCTCTGGGGGGGGCGATTCCTCCGCCTCCTCCTCAGCCTCCGGCTCAGCGGGGGGGGCGTCGCCTTCCGCCTCCTTAAAGACGAAACGCATCCAGAGACACAAACGTCAGATTCAGTGTTCACAGCCCTTGCTTCTCGTTGTGTGTTCAGCCGTCTTACCTCGGATTCCTCCTCCTCTGGATCTCCAGACTCCCTTTCTGAGAAGATAAATCAATAAAAAGGAAACTATTAAATTCAGATTTTATCTTTACTTTTTCCGTGTAAAATCTAACGATTTGTGAAAAGACACGATTGTTTTTGTGACTCCAAAACGGGAGCTTAGCTAGAAAAAACAAACAGAAATGAACACTTTAATATTAGCAGTTTTATTTATTCGATTCTTTGCAGCTTCAGATCATTTCAAATGAAGCAGCATTTCCTTCCGGTATTTTGCGGTTTCTGTGTTTCACGTGTCAAATTTTGTGTCGGGATTAACTTCCAAATCTCTTCCGAGCGGCAGACGGTGGCTCGTCTCCGACCAATCGCGGCTCTGGGTTTCTTAACGAGCTCCGACAGGCCGCTCGAACCCTGGGAGACGTTGCACAAGTGCCTTAAATGCCAAACGGGGCCGTTTCTCCGGGCGCTGGCGACCGTTTTTCGAAACCGTTTACGAGTTTTGGCGTAGGGCGCCTCGTCTTCACGTCCCGCTTTTTGTTTTCGGCTCCATTTTTCTAATGAATAAAACACATGAGTGTAAAAGCAGCTGCGGGCAAAGTGCTGCCAAAAACAAAGGGATAAATAAAGAGAGGCAGCTTTGCTGCTTTTTTTTTTTTTATATTTGTGACATAAAATGTAGAAAATGGGTCCTTTGTAAATTCAAGTTAGCTAAAGCCTAGTAGGAAGCCGCAGGATTCCCCACAGGAACCGTTTAAGCTCCGGCTAATCCACGCCGTCCACCATTAAGAAGAGGCCTTTAATGGAAAATGCAGCCCCGAGAGGCAGCAAACGGGGTCCAAACAGACTGAGAGCATTACAGATGTCACCATCTGCTGACCTGAAAAACTTCCCGTATGCATAAATTTGGGCAGTGTTGACAGGAGGGGTCAGAGGAGTCGAGAGCAGCGTTTAACCACACGCTTTTTCACAGGTTACAGCCAAAGAAACGACAGGGCCCAGAGGGGAGCCGAGTTTCTGCCGCTTTAAACCGAACGCATTTAATAATATGTTAAGAATGTGTTTAATTTCTGAAGGAGGAAAAACACATGCCGCACACCACTGTGGCGGATTAACGTTTAATGTGAAATATTTAGCTGAAAACGCGCTCAAACAGCTGCTAAAGTATAAAGTCTGCACGGTCATGAGTCACCGTTTGGGATCTGTGATGTCTGCCTGTCCAAACTATAAACTAAACTCTGGTGGCAGCAAACAAAAAGAAAAGCTAGATCGTTTTTTGTTTTATTTTTTACCAATGACCCAGATGCTGTTAAACTACCAGGGCGCTTTCACACTGGAGCTTCGGTCCACTTTATTTTATTTTATTATTATTACCTTGTCCTGATCAGCATTATGGCAGAAGAACTGTTCTATGCTGAACAAAACTGCTTTGCCAAGAGAGGTTTGTTTAGTGAGAAGCCCCCCTTTAATTACCCAAAACTGCTTTATTTATTCATTTTTTATACCAAACTTACATGTGTCCAATAATGCCGAACCTGACCAAGGGACAGGGAAGAAATAAGAGCAGTGGAAAGGAGAGAGATCCTTTAGAAAGAAAGAGAAAGGGGGAAAAAAAAGAAGAAAGAAACACAACAAGGCTCCACCCCCCACGTAACCCTGAATTGGAATAAGCCAACATAGAAAACAAACAGATGTTTCTATTAACTTGCTTTAAAGGGGATGAACTGTGATTTCTCAACCGACAACAATCAAAAAGAGGAAGAAACAAGTAGAATAGAACTGAGCAGGTAAAAAGGACGAGATACTTCAGAAATTACTTCTAATTTCTAAAAAAAGTATCTACAGAAGCTTATATTGTCTGGTTATGGTTCCCTGGTCCAGACCAGGAATAGATAGTGAGACACGGCGTTTTCTTTTTTTCTTTTGGATCAAATGTGATCCTTAAAGGTGTTACCTGTCACTCTCCAAAACAAACATCAAGTCCTCTTTGACACAGAAAAGAAGCTTCTCCAGTGAGAAGTGTTTTCTGATTAAAAACCTTTTCCAGAGGCTGTTCTGAGAGAGATCCCTCTAAACCTTCTGAGCTGTTTTCACAGCAGCTCGTGAATCCCGTCAGGCGGGTGAGAAAGATGCCGCCGTTAGGTAAAGACAAACGTGGTCATTAGGCCGTACCTGACCCGGGCGGGGCCTCGCCTCCCATCGGCTGGTCTGAGGCGTCCTCATCTCCCGGGTCAGCGGAAACGGCCTGGAAGAGGAAGAGGAAGATCAGGGAAGAGGAAGAGTGAAAGCCAGCTGTAAACTGGATCCGTTTACACAGACTGAGAAGCTTTAAACCTTCAATTCATCAAATGTAAACCCACTTTGCGTGTTCTATTACTAAACATTTTAAAAGCGACTAAAAAGTTAAGCCAACAAATTAGATCAATGTGAACAAAAAAAAACATTTTTAATCAATTAGCAACCTAAAGAATGCAAAATGTTCAACTCAATTTCAATTAATGGCTTCACACATGCATGAACTTTAAAAAGTAACTAAAATAAATACAAAAATATTAATTAAATGCTTTCAATCTAAGTACTGTAAGTAAATAAGTAAATAATCAGCTGAAAAATGTTTTTTAAATCACAATTCATCAAAGTAAACCCACTTTGCGTGTTCTATTACTAAACATTTTTGAATGCGACTATAAAATTATGCTAACAAATAGGATACATTTGAACAAAAACATTTTTTTTAATCAATTAGCCACATTTAACAAAGAAGGCAAAATGTTCAACTCAATTTCTTTCAATGGCTTCACACATGCATGAACTTAAAATAGTAACTAAAATAAATACTCAAAATATTCATTAAATGCTTTCAATCTAAGTACTGTAAGTAAATAGGTAAATAATCAGCTAAAAAAAGTTTTTTTTAAATCACAGAAATAAATAAAACTAATTAAAAATATATAAATAAGGTTAAAAAAAGTTAAATAATCAAACTTTGCTCTTTCTAACAATGTTTCTTACTGAAAAATTAGAGAAAATCTAAATGACAAAAAAAAATAAAAAGAGTTATGGCACTGAGAAGCAATGAGTTACAAATGTTTGACGCACGAATGAATCTGGTCTGTACTTAATAGTTTCATGTAGCTCTAAAGTTCAGTTTTTCTGCTTTATGGTGGGAGATTCATTTTCCAGATGCCAGAAGTTCCAGTAATCAGAAGCAGACATGCTGAATCCAAAGGAAAAATCGCTAACGAGCTAACGAGCTAACGAGCTAAGGTCCAAACACATTCCTGGTAAAACGGGGGGTTACCTCTGTATCTGCGTTTTCTTCCATCTCTGAGGGCTCCACCTGGCCGGCCTCCTGAGAGGGAGATTCTTCTTCTGGAGCTCCATCCCAAGCCTCGGGGGGGTCTGCGGGAGCTTGTGTTTCCTAAGAAGAGACAATTGAAAGAAAACAATTAGACGAAAACGCCTTTATTTCCCATTTCCCACACTGATCAGCTTTAGAGTTCAACTTAAATTTTGGATGAAAGCAAACCAGTCATGTGACCACTAAAATCTAAACATTTACTTGTGATGCTTATATTGTTTATTATATGTTATTTTTTATGCCTTTGCCTGCCTAGGGACTACGGATGAAAATTAGCTTTGTAGCTATAATCCGGCATATTTACATTTGTTTTTGACTGATGTTCATTAATGTGCTTTGTCCCTATTCAAATAAATAAATAAATAAAAAATAAAAAAATGAACGCACAAAGAAATTTGGGTCTCCTAACGACTTTCTGAGAGTAATATTGGAAGATTTTTAACAAAGTTGTTGTCTCAATAGACAGACATGTGCATCACTCACAGCCACTTATGAGCTAAAGCTCTGATTAGTGGCGCTTTGTTCAACAGGAGTTAACACGACGCACCTTTTCTTTACAGAAACACACATTTTTTTTACCAAAACACCTCAGGTGGAGGTCGGGGAAGCTGCCACTGGTGGGCAGAAAAGCAGGAGTGACCGTTCGATTAACTGTCTTAAAAACATGCGTTTCTTTCATTCGTCACAGTTTCCAGTCTTTAGTTTTATGGTCAATTTAAGAATTGATGCAATACTCAATATACATAATGAACCAAGTGAAGGCTGAAGCAGGTTTTTCTATAAACCAAAACAAAGAGGAAAACAGTCCCATAAATAAGCTTAAATGAAACTCATGACAAAGAAAACATATAAACCATTTTATTATATTAATTAGGTGTTTCACGACCTAATTAATATAATTCATGTACCAAAAATCAATTTAAACATAAACGGTTTAAACAGTTTTAGTCTCACATTTGTGAGCTGATGAGCTGGTTAAAGAAAACAGTCCAAACCAGAGACTTTTTGGTGTCAGAAATCTCATTTCCACCATTTTTCCACATGACTTCCACAGTACTTTGGTCAGAACTGTAGCTGTAAATGTGCTCTGATAAAGTCATAAATCATCCTGCTGTTTACGGTCAAACGGAGTGGTCGCACATCAATAAGTCCCCAGATTCCTTTATATCTCCCGAGTTATAGACTCGTGTTTCAGTGGGTTTTAACTCCAGTTATCAGCAGAAACGCAGCGCCTCCTGTTCATTAGACACAAAAAACAGAAAACACCTCCTCTGCTCAAAGCCCCGAAGTAAATACGTTGCAGATGTGTCGAGTCTGGGTTCAGAGAAAAGAGGCTTTGTTTGCAAAAGAGTCCACAAAAACAGACATTTCTGCTTCTCCCAGAGCAGGAGGGCAAAAAATGGGTCACATCCTGTAGACACGTTTAAGAGGAAGCGGTGCATAGAAAATAAACTCTTTAAATATTAGTGAAAAAGGAAAATTTGAATGAAAATGTCAAACTCTCCAGCCTCTTTCTGAGAAGTCCGTTTCAGCTCGTCAGCATGTTTTTCTAAAAATGTCGCCGCCCTAGAGGCAGCGGCCCTAAAAACACAGAGTCTTTCTCTAAAAAAACAGATTTCTGAATCGTTCTTCTGCTGACAGCTCAGCAACTCTGGTATTCCTCATGATTTGTAACCCAAAACAAGCCAGCTGGGCTTTCCAACGGCCACGAAATAGCTAAAAGAGACACATGAAGCCAAATGTTTTCCTTTATGATTGGAGATGTTTTTTTTACCCCCAAACAAACATCAACTAAAGGCCAAATGGCAGCAATCTGAATAATGTTAAACCTTCGTTTCGGTGGTTTTTCACAGAGATATTTTCCCTTTATAGACAGACTGTGTCTTCCTTCAAATCTCCAAGAGCTTTTATCTGTTAAAAAAAAAGTCTTAAACATTTTTCTGTGCTTGAAGGACTTCTGTTGGCAACATGAAAACAGTTCAGAAGATCGAGAAAAGCCTGGAAAAATACCCCAAATCCAGATCACTTTTTTCTTCCTTTGATCCTCATGGGAAATGAGAGATCTCAGCTCTCAGACGGAGTGGCAGACAGAGCGGGAAGCGGAAAGGAGGAGGATCAAGGAGAGGCTGAATATTCTAATGAGAAGGACAATATCTGTAGTCCAGATGTTGAACTGCTGGCTGAGAGTTTCTGGCCATGTTTTGGCTCACCTGTGTGTGACATCATCAACTCAACCCCCCCAGGCTCCTCCCACTCCGTCCTGTTTGCTCTACGTTTATCAACCGATTTGTGTTTCATTTGTTTATTTTTCGCCCCAAAAAGTCCTTAACTCATTGGCTGCCAAAGACGTCTATAGACGTCAATTCAAATACAACCGTTGACTGCCAAAGACGTCTATAGATGTCTTTTATTTTTTTCAACGCGAGTGGCTGGGGGACGATCTGCTAAAGCTCGTCCGTAAATATCAGGCTTCTAGACAGAGTATGTAGTAACAAATTGACCCTCTAGGGGGCAGTGCCACTTTTGATGGGAGATGAGCATAGACTGTAGGCAAATAAGAAAAACGCAATGGTTCGCTATGCGAGAACACGCCGCCGGTGAGCAAGTCGAGGAAGAACGGAATAAGGTAGAAACAAAAAAAAATTCCTGATGAAAGAAGAGAGTCGACTCTTTCTTTTGGTGTGTTCGGTGTTTACATAGTCATAGCACAAACTATTCTGTGGCTCTTGAAAAATCAGTCAAAATGCTCAAAAAACTCTGGCAGTATGGGACTCTGTTCTGAAAATGGCTGGCAGTCAATGAGTTAATAATGACTATTATTTCAATTATTTTGAAAGCAATAATACCTCTTCCTCTAAACCGGAGGCCTCGGGTGCTTCCGGGGTCTCCGGTTCGGGGGGAGGCTGAGCGGGGTCCACTGGAGTGGGCTCATCCAGAGTGGACTCATCCTGAGTGGGTTCGGCCGTTTCCTCCGAGTCTGGAGGCGGATCGCTGGAGTTTTTCCTTTCATACGACACCACGACCGAAGCCTCGGTCAAAGCTGGCTGCAAGAAGAAAAGCAAAAGAAGGGACGAGCATGAGGGAGGTGAAATAAATCTGTAATCCCCGGTACCTGCTGGGTTTAGAAAGCCGCATTCACCATTAACAAGAACGATTTTACAGGCGTGAAAAGTGTTTTTATTCTAAGTTCGTACAGCTGCTGATGACGATTTTCAGTAAAAACAAAGGCTTTTAGGAGTTTATGGGAAACAGAAGAAGAAGAAGAAGAGTTTTCTGCTGGTACACGCAACATTATTTAGTTTTTTACTCAAAAATCTGCCGACAGCACTGAGATAATTCACCAAAGTTTTAAATTTTGAAAGCTGAATTTCCATCACCAAGAGTCAGAATCTGTGTCGGGGTCACAGAGCAACATAAGCTTATCCCTATAATGCCAAATGTATCATATTTGATTGATACGGTTTCTGAAGTCTTTTGCATCTGAGACTTTTTGCATCATTCAGTGGTAAAAGCTTTGCTCAAACCCCTGTTGTACACATTCAGATATACCTGATAACAGCCAGTAGAAGACTACACCAAAATATATCTTTGACTTATTGTACACTAATTTGATCAAAATAATTTCAGTTTTTTTTCTTCATATGTTGTTAAGGGGCCAAAGAAAGACTTCAGACTAAAAAAATCCAATATTCTTCCTATTTTTCTTGGATCAAGCTCTAAAGGATTAAATACTTTTTCTTTTTTTTTTAATTTAAAAACACCTTTATATCCGCCTAATTTTTGTTCCAAAAACATTTGCCTTCGACTTGGAGGTCCAGCCTGTAGAACACTTCAAATCTGACCGGGATGAAAACAAAAGTGGGTTATCGTGCTCGTGTTTTTCCACAGATTGGATCAGATGTGGCAAAGATTTGCCGTTTGGGAGTTGGGACAGGAGGAGTCCGGGCTCCCATCGGACGGCGAACCCATGGGGGTTCCCACCAACCCCCCCCCCCCCACGGCGGGGCGTCCTGCATCAGTGGGCCGACACAAAGGACACACACACAGATCCCGGCAGAAAGAAAAACACGGCAGACCAGACTGACGGATAAAGGACGTCGGATTGGGAATAAAAAACACGGCCATAAACCAGCAGATTATCCCAGTGGCTGGACAGCAGCTATGCTTCTTATCGCGACGCCTTCCGGCCGCAACAGTGTCCAGAGACTTTCAACAAAGTTACAACCGGGGTCACTTTGGACCATCAGGGCTTCGGAGGGACACACAAGTCTGTTTAAACCCTTTCTGCCCAAAATTTGGAGAAACCGTGTTCTCAAATTGAAGTTAAAACATGACCACGCTTTTTCTCTTTTTCTTTAGTGTTTATGCGTTCCTCTTTTCTTTTTTATTCTTGTCCAAGTCTTTTTTTTTCTTTTTTTTTCATGGCACTTTGGACCATCGGGGCCTCTGAGTGATACAGAAGTCTGTTTAAACCCCGTTAAAAGCAGCATTTCTGGGCTTTTTTCACAAAATTTGGAGAATCGTATCTCCTAAATTCCAAACTCTGTATAAAACCGTGTTCTCTAATTGAAGCTCAAACTTATGATGACACTTTTTCTCTTTTTCTTTGAGCTTTATTCGTTTGTGTTTCTCTTTTCTTTCTTATTCTTGTCACATTCTTTTTTATTTCTTTATTTTATTTTATTTTTTCATGGCACTTTGGACCATCTGGGCTTCAGAGTGATACAGAAGTCTGTTTAAACCCTGTTAAGTGCTGCATTTCTGGGCTTTCTTCCCAAAATTTGGAAAATCATCTCTCCTAAATTCCAAACTCTGTAGAAACCGTGTTCTCAAATTGACGCTAAAACTTGTGACGACACTTTTTTCTGTTTTTCTTTAGTCCATATTCATTTGTGTTTCTCTTTTCTTTCTTATTCTTGTCCAAATGTTTTTGTTTTTGTGGCACTTGAATGGCTTCATGATCACTGAGACACCGGAAATCTGAAGAGTTCCTGTGGTTGCTGGAGCTCCAGCTCCTTTGGACTTTAGTTTCTGTAAAAACGGATCCGCTCTGGCTGACTAACGCCAGACAAGTTGTTCTTTCAGGAACAACTTGTACAGCTGTCCTCGGCCGGATCCTATAAACCTCTTTAAAGCCTCAATACTTCTCATGTCACCCGAAAGAGGACGATTTCCCCATTCCAGCTAAACAGATCTCACTTTTTTTGTAATCTACATCAAAATGTGAAAAAATGTTGAATTATTGCGATAATGAAAAATTATTGGAAATATGCTTTAGAAGTGCATGTTTGAGGTTTCCCTTGTGAAGAAAAATGTAAAAAACTATAATAAAAATATCATTTTTCACATATTTATATTCAACTCCTGTTTTTAATGACGCGGCATCTGTGTGAAACTGTTCAGTTAATGAGACATTTGATTTTAGCATTAACAAACACGACCTCTGCTGATAAAATCATATATTTGATATTTGGTATTTGACCTTATCTTAATGAAATGCATCTTACCAAATCTAAATGATACAAAAACACTTAAGTGAGGACATTTGAACAAACATTCAAAACTAGAATTGGTCTCCAGATGTTAGCTTTGTTTTTTCTTCGTTCACAGAAGCATCACAAAACGGGGTTTAAAAACAGACGAAAGTCTTTGAAATAAAATCCATATTAAGTCATAAATGAGGGGAAAAAAACTACACGGTGCCACGTGATTCTTTCTGTTGTAAAATAAAAAATGTGCTTATTTTTCCACCTGCAGGCCTTCGTTGGTCTCTACTTTCTTGTGATGAAAAACAGCTGCCAGATAAATAGGAAGAGTAAAAGCGGGCGGGGTTTAGGAACCAGGCCTGAAACCACCTGAGGAGAAGAATCAGCCACTCACCTCCTGCATCTTCTCCTCTTCCTCTCTCCCGTCAGCACATTCGGACCCCTGGACGTCCGGATTTGCTGTTGGGGAGCCATTAGAGACCGTGTCTGCCTCTTTCTCTGGGCTGGAAGGTTCAACGGCATCTTCCTTTGACTCTGAAAAAACAAAAACAAAAAAACCTTTTCTATCATTTCCCCCTAAAATGAAGGATATCCAGGATATTTAACTCAATCAATCAATCAATCAAGTTTATTTGTATAGCCCTTTACAATACCCAAATGGTACTCAAAGTGCTTTACAACAAAGCCATAAAACAATACAAAAAACATACAAAACATACAGAAACAACTAAAAATGCTGTAGTGGTGCAGCGCTGCAGGGCATTAAAAGCCTTCCAGAAGTGCGTAGAAAGGAGCAGACAGGAGGAAACCTAAGAGAACCTAGTCCGAATTAAATGCTAATTTTAAAAAGTGTTTTAAAAAGTTTAACTGCCGTTAAACGAGAATCTATGCGTTTTTCTGCCCCTTTTTCAAAGGAAAACTTCGAGTTTACCAAGCAGAGGTTTGTCCTCGGCCTCCTCGCCATTAGGAGTTTTGGCGTCCGCGGCCTCTTCTTCTTCGCTGGTGACGGGTTCGGGTTTGATGCTCTCCTTCTTCACGTTCCCAGAGTCTTCCGTCTCCTGCTTGGCTTCCTGAGCCAGAGAGCAAAGCCTACAAAACACAAAAGAATTAAGCTTTAACTCGAGCAAATGGGACTCACAGAGACCAGAAACCAAGAAATAAAGACAAGAGAGTCCATCATTATTCATTGATATTCATGAAAAAAAAATTGGAAAGTATGTTTTAGAAGGTCATCCAGGTGACAGTGTCAGCTCATCTTTGCTATAAACTAACATCCAATCCATAAAGATATGCCTTTGTGTCCACGTTTTGAAAGAATTTTAACGAATGAAGCTCAGATGTACCAGAAGAAATTCCTTTTAAATCTTTTAGGGCTGCGTCCAGAACATGGCCGCCATCTTGAAAGCCGCCATATTGGATCAAGGGCAAAATGGGAAGTGGGTCATGTAGGATATCAAAGAAGAGCAGAATGGCCTCAGAAATCAATACGCATCATTTAAATTTGAAATATCTCCAGGGATTAAAAAGAAACTATAAATCACAGCCAACTTTTACAAAGTCCTGCGACCTTTGACCCCCCGAAGTTCGAGTAACCCAAGACGAGGGGTTGACCTGCTTCTCCGGCCTCTTTTAAGGTTTCCGGCTTAATGGAGTGACCACGTTTAGACCCAGAGAGGCGCGATACGCGTGGCAAGTTTAACACAAAACGATGGAAGAATCTTTACAGTTCAGAGCTCCTGAGGGCCGACCAGATGTTTACTGCCTGATCACACAGCTGGAATTTGTTCTCAGTGACTCATCTAAGCTGGAAAATCATCTTGTAAATATGCTTCAACGAGATAAACAAATGTGGGATCCATCCAGCATCAACAGCGAAGTGCTCCGAATCTGTGCTGTTCAGCGACTTCCCGGCGAGCTGATGTCATCCAGTCGGTCTTTTATGTTTAATCCTTATCAGGGTGGCGGGGATTTGCAGCCCAGTCCCAGAATGCACTGGGGCAGAGGGCTTGGCAGCCATTCACGGGCAACTCTCAGGCTGGAACCGAGCCGTCGGGTTGTTAAAACTACTAAAAAAGTAACTCAAACATTGAGTTTAGTTTTATTTTTGTTTGTTTCTCCTTTAAAACGGGGCCTCTATTTCCCAGATGGCCCTAATCTAAAACCCTTCATGTTAAACTGACCTAAAGACACATTTCACCAAAAGTTTGAACTGATGCATCATGATCTTTAACACATTTAATACATAAACAAATAAGGTATATTCATTTTGACCAATTAGTGATGATGTCACTGATGAGGGATTAACAAATTGCCAAAGTGGTGTCTCAAATCTTATCAGAAAACTGCTTTAATCTACATTTAAAGCGCAACATTCACAGTTTTCCTGCAGGTATTGATCAGATTGTGCATCCTGGACACTGATTTGTAAGTGTGTGTAGCTGTGTGCGTCCCACGTTCGACTCACTTCACCCATCCGGTGTAGATGTCCTGTAGGTTGGAGCTCTCCTCTGGTGTTTCCACCTACAAACAAAGAAAACGATCCACGTCAGTTTCAAACCCAAATAACAAAGAGGAGGTGCCACATATGACAAATACACACAACAGAGCTCAGACTGGAGGTTTCTGCTGTAGTCCCAGACTCTTGGGAGCTCCCCTCTGCTCTCTTTATCTTATGAAAAAGTAAGAAAATGACTTTTTATTGTATTTATTTTTTTTAATCAGCCAAGAAAAAAGTCAGAAACAGAATGAGACCCAACACGAATCCCTGAGGTACCCCATAAGGCGGATATCACTTCCTTTAACACTAAAAGATCTCTGGAATAGATTTAACCATTTTAAAAAAGACCAAATTGATCTCAAACAGGTGTCAGAAAAACACGGCAAACAGCATCCAATAAAACCACAACAAAGTCAAAGTGACATCAGAAGAATCCACAAAACCAGGCGGCTAAAATCCAAGAAATAATTAGGATACTGTGTTAGTTTTTGCCTAAAATCTGACCCAAAATGGAGGGCGTGGCACTCGGCGACACAAAGAAAAGGCTGTTGTGATTCTGTCAGCAGCTTTTGATATTTTTAGCCAACAGTTAGAGACTGAAATGTGAAACTTGTGGCTCAACGACGCTCAGGTTTCCCGAAGGCAAACGGTGGAAGCAGCACATTCTTCGAGCGTGCACGTGCAGGAAAAAGTACAGCAGAGGTGGAGTTACGAAGGAAAACGACTCTCAGTGGTTACAGGCTGGTTCTGGAAATCTCTGGAGGATTCAAACCAGCCTGAACTGCTCAGATTTAATGAACCACAGACAGAAATTCAGTCTATACATAAAGGGAAGGTCTTTGGTGAAACATGTCAGGTCTTTAAATGAGGATTTTTCATGAAAAACTACAGTGTTGTAGTTTGGAATGAAAAGTTTGCTATTTGAACGTTTTGTTCTGACATTTTGTGCATCACTGACAATCCACAAAACAAAAATATTCTAATCAACCATGATATGAAACAAAGAAAAACATATTATAAAAAATATTTTATTATTAGAAAAACTAATTATCCAATAGACAAACCCCAAATCGCCCCATTTAATCACATTTCTGCTTGTTATATATATATAAATTTGCTATGTTTAAAAAGAAACAACACATTTGGATGCTAATTTACATTTTCCATCAGGTAATCAGTCAATCAATTAAACTACGGCTGGCATGGGGATGGATTTAATCGATGACTGTTAGACAAAAGCAGAGGTTGTGTGTTGTGGGTCTGTGTGCAGCAGCAGGCCTCCAGCAGGGCTGTTTTCAAACAGCCATGCAGCTCCTGTAACATTATGTTCTTTTCCTCCAGGAGGCCTGAACAAGGATCCACACACACTGTGACACACAGACACACACACTGTGACACACAGACACACACACGCAGAAACACACACACTGTGACACACACTGAGGATCAGCTCTGACACAAACAAACGTCCCATTTAAATTTAACGCGAGTTATTACATAACAAGCTAAATCCCCATTTCCCCTTTGAAACAGCGAGAAAAACAGCTTTTGTTCCTGCGGAGAAATCAGACCAAAACAACCGAACTGACCCACATTAAACCACCCAGAACGTGCCGAGTGAAATCGGGCTGCAATAAGAAGGATTGAGGGGTAACTCCTGACCTGAGTTAGGTGCTTTTCCAGCAGCTTGGCGGCCTTTTTGAAGCCGTGCACCTTGAGGTGCTGGTAGATAAGGACCAGCAGCGCGTCGTCCTCCCGCGTGCCCATGCTGTCCGAGCCAGAGCGCGAGAGGGCCAATGTTTTTGACGGGTTATGCACACTTCAGCTCATGCCTGCTATCCGGGGTGCGCACATGTGCGGTGGAGACTCCCCCCTCGCGGAGCACTCTGGGAAGTGGAGTTTTTTTCGTCAAAGAAATAAAAACATCACCAAAAGAGGCACTAAAAGGCACATTTGGCTTTTTTTAATTCAACTTTTGGCCTTATTTAAACCTTATATTTAATATATAATCATTATTGAAACTATTAGTAGCTGGAAGATTAAATAGAAAAGCTTGTTTTTTTATGGTATCATCACTGGCCATTAGTTTACGTGCTTTTTATTAATTGATTTTTGAGTGATTAAAATTTAACATAGTCAAGTTGTTTTCTTCCTCAAATAAATAAAAATCACCAAAAGAGGTAATAAAAGGAATTTTTGGCTTTTTTTAAACAACCTTTGGCCTTATATAAACCTTATATTTAATATATAATCGTTATTGAAACTATTAGTAGCTGGATGATTAAATAAAAAAGCTTGTTTTTTAATGGTATCTTCACTGGCCATTAGTTTCCGTGCTTTTTCTCAATTGATTTTCAATTATTCAGTTTTGAGTCTTTAAATTCAACATAGTCAAGTTGTTTTATGGATTTTATTCTTAAAAGCAGTGTCTGACCGTAAAGGAATCACCAAGCAGATAATCAATAGATGCCACAGTCAAGATTTCTTTTATATTTAATTAATTTAGAATATATAAAACCTAGTCAGAAATTGGACTCAGTCTAACTACATTTGTATTAAGAATGGTTTATCTATTGTTTTGACTTTTTAGCTTTGCTACCAAGGTTTTTCTTAACTGATGCAAACAATCCTCAAAGTTTTCAATTAAATATAAATCTGCAATTAAATGTAACTTTTTTTAGATTGTTTGATTTAATTGATTAAAAGCTTAGTACATATTTACTTTATTGTCAGAGAACAAATTCTATCATTTCTGTAATAATTTAGTTTAATAGTCATTATTTTAGGCTTTTATGGCCATTTCTAAACACTTTACATTGTCTTTCACAGGGAATAAGGAGCTAAACTCATTGACATCCAGGATTAAATTCCTGTCAGGCCTTCAGTATTATCATTGATGAAACATAAAAAGGCTTTATCCCGGGTTTACCAGAGTCCCTGCATCTAAATTAAGTGAAAACGTTGCTGAAATTGCACGGCTCAAGTTCGAAAATAAAGGAACTGGAACAATGCAACAATCTCTGGCAGCATTCTTGCTTTCTGCCAGTGAATCGGGCTTTAATAAATCACACACTGCTTCTTTCACTGCTTTGTTTGTTGCAAAGTTGGCACAGGGAAAAGCCACAGCGGCTCTCCAACAGAGGGCCCAGAGTGTGTTTGGGAACAGACAAATAGTCTGAATAAAGTAAGATAGAAAAGAACTGAAAAGGGGGAAAATATGATTTCTTACTTTCTCTCTGCCGACTTTTTGAAATGTCATCGATCCATTCGGCCAGCAGCCCATTGGTAAAAAAATACTGAAAAATAAGGCACACTATGGGACAATAGTTCATTTTATTCGATGCAAAAACGTGGAGCAATTAAACAGCTGCGATATGCTTTGAGTTACGAGCCTTCGTGAAGCCTTCATGCTGAGATTTCACACATCCAAATACAACATGTGTCTTTTTTAGTACACCACATTTTAACAGTGATAGCTGTGCTGTCAGTACCAATATGAAAAACAATACTAGGTCCAAAAAACAAGCTTTGAAGTAAGAATATTATCATAACATGGGGGTTTTTTACCATTTTGAAACGAGCAACATTAAAAACATAGTTTTTAATATAAGGCACATGCAGAAAAAAAGGGAGTAAAATAAATTAATAGCATTTTGGACACCTGATGTCGTGGTGGAGTGCAGTCTCCATTGTCTAAGATTGGCTTTTGTTCATGAACAACTCTCTTAAGTTGTAAATTCCACATGTCTGAACTCATCTGGACCTGTTTGGGTCTCATTGACAAGCATGATTAATGCCCAAAATGAAGGCCCATCTTTACACACAGATGTTTAATCAGTTATATATTTATATATTATTGTTATATATTTTAATTAGCATATTAGTATATATATTAGCATATTATTATATAGATAGATAGATAGATAGATAGATAGATAGATAGATAGATAGATAGATAGATAGATAGATAGATAGATAGATAGATAGATAGATAGATAGATAGATAGATAGATAGAAAATCTTTTATACATACTTTTTTATTTGAAAATATTTAAAGGAATGTGATGCTTACTCTCACCTATGTCTTGTCCCATCCTATTTACTTTTGGATGACTTGAGGATAGCTGTGCGTTGCCTAAAGGAGACATTCCTGGTTTCCTCCCCAGTGCCAGCTGGCTCCTCGGTCTATTTAACAGCCTGCTTGCAGGAACCGACACCACTCCCCTGATGTTCCCTGCAGTCCCCATCCAGCAGACCTGCAGCCGGTACGACCAACGAACCGCACAAAGGCATATCAAATAACTTAATAACCGCTGGAAGAACGTAATTGTGACTTTATTGCCATTTCCCATGTGTCAAGTTACACAAGGGAAGTGGGGAAAATGGCGGAAGCTACGCAGTCAGCCCTTCAGATTAAAATAGTAAAAACCCTTCAGGAGACTTTCAGGAAATTAGCACAAGTTATACAAACTAATATTTTTAGAGATATTTTTTAGTACCAATCTTTAGCTGTGAATTTCCCAACATTAGCTTGCAGCTTCCCATTTCAAAATTATCTGCCATGAAATGTTGCTTTATTTGACATTCACAATCTAATTATCAGTAAATTTAGGAGTTATATATGAAAAAAAATGTCTTCAAGAAGTTATTTGAAATATCAAGAGCAATTTTAATGTTAGTAAAACTAAGCTACATAGCCAGCATTGCTACCTAGCTCCAGCTTATCAAATACAGGCTGAATTTCTGTATAAATAAAATACATATAAATTACATTTTTACTGTGTTATTGATCATTGTTCTGCTTATTGAACATCAAAGGCATATTAAAGTTAATCAAATTAGATTAAGATAGCATATTTTTTGCGTTAGTTGTAGCTTTGCTGAATCTAAATCATAATAAAAAAACAGGAACATAATATATAAATTGTGCAATATTTAGTATTTACTTTTTATCCTCCTCAATATAAAACAATGCAAATAATTTTGACTTTACAACCTAATGCCAGAAATATTGGGAAAGGGCAAACTACCATGGTATAACTTTTAGTTTGCATTTTTAAGAAGATATGTTTACTGTTTTGCCTCCACTGAAAATAAACTAGACAGAGTATAAGGATTATGGTAGATATCAATCTTTACAACTGGAGATCAAGCTAATTGCTCAAGTTTTTTTTTTACAGACATAGGCAACCAAACTAAATGTTGGTTTTTAGAAATACCTGCAAGTATGGAATGCTAAAAAAGGTTTGTTGGCATTCAATACACTTCAACTAGCTGAACTTTTGTTTAATGACAAATCATGGAGGGGATAATGCCAGCTAAAAACATTAAAATAATTGAACAACCATCTCAACTAGCATCAAGGTAGCTGCTAACTGGCTAGCCACTGTTCTTGCTCATAGCAACAGTTGCTATGGCTTCGATTAAATCTGTGCTGTTCATAAGCTTTTTTTTATTATTGTTATTATTATAATGTTTTCTTTAACTTCCCCCCAACAAATAACTGTAATTAACTTAGCCTTATTTGGTTGTTGGGTGGCTAGTTACTCGGGGTAAGTGAGTAGAAACGTAATTTAGTTGTTAATTAGACGAACCGTTGCCATGGAGGCAGCGCGTGGGACTCTGAACGTCTTATTCTGACGGGAACCGGCGGCGTTACCGGTCGACTTCCCCGGAACTTCACCTCGGTCGTATTTCATCGGCCGAAGACGCTCAGGCTGAAGGAAGGAGGACTTGGAGAAAAAGTTAAGGACATGCGGCGTCTTCTTCTGACTTTTCGCGAACCAAACTTCCTCGGAGCGGAAAAAGGAGCGGAGATACAAAGAATGAAGTAAAGCGAAGAGGAAAGGAGCGCGAGAGGAACCGTTCAATCTCATTGATCCCTGATCGAGGTATTGATTTAGGCCCGGCTTTGAAATAACTCTTGATATGAGGACTAAATGTGCACTTATATTGAAATACGCTGATTTTGCTCAAAACAGTAGGTGTTTGATTTATTTCCTCGAGGTTGTACTATGATATTTCTGTTATTACAGTCTTATATGATTATTATTGTTATTATTAGGGTAATTATTAGAGACACAGTCTCCAAATCCAAACTTCTGTCCAAATTTTATTCTTTGAAAGATCGCTGAACTAACACACTAAAAACTCCCAAAGAAAAAAAGTTTATGTCCTGGACAAATGCACACACA
>JABUIW010043783.1:0-11375 GCA_013363375.1 Menidia beryllina
CCCCCGTATATTGACCCAGTGACTGAGACGGAGCTGGGGCTGTGTGTCTCCTTATTTGTGCGAGTCCTCAGGGGTATAACTAGATGGTGCACACTTGTCGCTGTTGCTGTGCAGTGGATCTTCCTTTTTCGGCCACTGGATAACAAGGTTGTCTCTGCTGGAGGGACCCTCAGCTCTGTGCTCCAGCGCTAAACAGACAGCGCCGGGGCGCCGGCAGACTCTGTGGGCGTTCAGCTGCACTCGGCTGCATCCCTCTGGAGAGATATTCTTCAGTGTGTCGGTGGATGGTCTGGTGGGTGTGCACAATAAGAAGGCCCTCACATACATATGTATGTGCAAGTTCTTGGGCCCTGAGGAGGTTCAGGTACTTTTTAATGTTAGCCATTCTCACATAAATTCATTATTTATTCCTGAAACAAACTTCCAGGCCCCGGCAGATGGATTATTTCTTCAAAATATGGACCTATGAGCAAGTAATTGACAGCTTCTTGGTTTGATCTTGTTCGGCAGGTCCTTGGGTGCAAATCATCCAAACATCTGGCGCGTTTGGAAATTGGGACAGGCGTCGACTCCATACTTGGGTACTCAACTGGGTCAATTTGGAGAACTTGCAGCATTGAAACGTTATTTTTCTATTTTTTTCAAGAAAAAAGAGGCTTTAAACTTCTTGTGAAATGTGTGTGTTAGCAGGCAACCTTGGCTTCACATCAACGAGCCGGCTGCCTTCACTAAAAGTAAATCCAAAGCCTCTGCACACCCGACACCCGACAAACAAGATTTGAACACTGTTTCATCTCCCGCTACCCGCATTCACTATCAGATCACAGCTCTGGGAGATATTTAGCTGTTTCTCTCAGTGGAACCAGGGCGCTGTCTTTTATAAGCATTCTGGTAGATTGGATCTAAACCTGGCGAGACCTTGCGGAGAAATTCAGCCGTGCGAGCTTCTGTCTGAAAAATATCAAGGTGCCTGACAGTGGCGGCTGGTGAAAAAAAATCTTGGTGGGGCTGGTGTTACAATAGATTTCCCTGCCAAACCCAGTACATGCATTCAAATTAAAAGTCGTAAAATTAGTACAATTCTACAATGATGATTTAATTCCCTTATCAGAATCAGCAGTTTACATATACAGTTAACCATTTGAGGCTATATTAGGTATTATTTTGGAAAAGAACAGTATGAAATACAACACTCAATTTGACTATTTGTCACCAAACACACAAAGTAAACACACAGGTGGTTAGCTTTACGCAATTAGCTTTACACAGTTTTCCATATAAACTCGTGATATTTCATGTTACTTAGTTGTTCAGAGAGGTGTTTTAAGTCTGTCTGTCCAGACTGTGTCCACGTCAAATCACTCCGGTCACTTTTAAAAAGGATGCGGGAAAAACATAAAAGCGCATTGGCCGTCCCACCAGCAGTCGGCCAGGACTTACGCTGCAACCAACTCCTGTTAAAAGGCCGGCTGTAGGACTTAGCTTTTTTATTGGTTCGCTGCGTTCAATTTATTTCGGACTTGTCAGGTCCCAGCTCCTTTACATTTAATTTTTCCACCATTGTCTTTCTCACGAAAGGGTGAAGATCTCAGTAAATATCTCACTGAATAATGTGAAAGCTGCTCTTCAACCGTTGTCGTCGCGGTCATCTCTACGTCACAGCCTGACTGACCACTAGCTATACGTCTATGGCTTTGGGGCGCCGGCTCCGGGCGCCCCGAAGCCAATCATTTCGGCGATGCTGATTGGCCAAATATTTATTCATTTACCCTAGCAACATTTTTCCAATTGGTTATTTCGCTGCACTTCTGGGGCGCTTGGGGCTAGCGCCCCAGAAGAGAAACGATACGTTCTGTGGGTGGAAATGCACTTGTTGAATGAGAGTCAATTGGTGGAAGTGTTGTTTTAATAATTCATATTACATGTAGCTACTAATACTAACTTTCCCCCTCCACATCTAGGGGGGAGCGGCGCCAAAGCGCCCCCTATGGGCCGGCCGCCACGGGCGCCGGTCATTTCTGCAGGAACCTGTTGTTTAGAATTAATTTCATAGCAGGAACTTCTCCTCGCTCGAGGCTTGTCAGTGTTATTTCTCATCTGCTGTTTTGGCCTTTCTCAGACAGATTTTTATAAAACATTTAGCTTAAGATGGAAAAACAGATCATAAAAACAAGATGATCTGTGTTTCCATCTTAAGCAAAATTCACCTTGTTGTTATGACAGCTTGGGGGGATGAGTCAAGGACAGCAGTCATAAAAGGAAGAAGGTTGTGTTCGTCCCTATACAGGTTTTACATGTCAGAGATTGCTGCACTGCTTAGCCTCTTCCAGCTTTCGGCGTTATTTTTTTTCTTTTTTACATCATTTCCCTCTTTGGAGAACCCTCCAGTATGCTGTCAAAGTCACTCCATTTGGTGGGGGATGAACAAGCATCCCTGATGCCTGTGCGGCATCAACAACAACAACAACAACCAACTCTGCTGTTGCCCTGCAGGGAGACATCCATTTACCCCGGACTGGTTTCCCCGACAGCAATTGTCCAGACTGATGGTCAGTCAGAAGCACATCACACACTTTGAGTGAAAAAATAGATTTATTTTCCAAAACCAATTCCTTTTACAGTAAAAGTGTCAATCTTTCGGTTCATCTGAAAAAAAAAAAAGAAGCGGCGCTTAAATGGATTTTTTAAGAGCAGAAAACACAGTAATGATTTTAATATACATTTTTTTCTTGCTGTCACTGAAAGAGCAAACCAATATGATGCCTTGTACAACTTTCCCTCCCTCCTCCCAAATCACCAAAGGAAATTCAGGGAATCCGGTGTGGGTCTTGAAGGACACAGTGTCTAATGTGATTTGGAATCTTCAGCAATCAGTGCCACTGAGATTGTTTTAGTGGTGATGAATGCCGTCGGTGTCCCACTTTTTGATTGCACAGCTCCTCAAGTTTTTTTTTGGTACTATTTTCTTTTTTCTCCACATTTTGTCAGGACGTATGATCAAGGCCATGTAGCATTCAGTTTCATGTAATACCCGATGCTGTGAATGATCATTATCAACCCCATCTATGTTATAATGGAATGTATCCTAATTTAAAAACTGTTGGTCTTATTTTGCTTGGGACACTACCTTTTCTTAAGGTATGAATGAATTATTCATGTGAAGCAATAACTCATAACACATAAGCATTTTGCAAAGTTTTATCAAACCCGGTTTTAAATGTTGATGAAATCAATTTCTTGCACATTCTTATATCTAAAGCAATCTGACTGATGTCCTTAAGATCCATACAGGAAAAGCTGAAGGGGAACATCTTAAGAAAAAAAATCCTTCTGTTTTCTGTGTTTGAGGGAATACATTTGAGTGCTTATGTCAATACCAATACGTAAAGGGAAAAAAAAACAACAACTCATATCTGGAAGTTTTTTTTGGACCCCTAGGCCTAAAAAACACATCCATCCAAATTTTCAGCGAAAAGTCTAAAGTTACAAATCACTCTACCAGCTCATCTCTGTTAAGCATTGACCTCTGATTTCCACCCGCTTCCAAGCTGCTGCCCCGATGAGCCCTGCATCTTGCAGAAATGTTCTTGTTTTGAGCAGTATGGTAGATAAAATCGATATGTGAGCGTAATGTTCAAGCTGGAATGTGTATTTGCAGCAACATCTTTTCATCGGAATAATTTAACTACATGGGCTATTCCTGTCAGAGAGGTACTCAGGCAGGACTTGAGGCAAAAACCTTAACCGAAATGAAGTGGAAGAGTAAGGCACAAAATAATAATCAAACGAGGCAGACAAGGCGATAAACAAAGTATCAAATAATAATAATCTCTCTTTCCAGATAAGTCAAAACTGAGGACAAAATATCAAAACAACCTTCACCCTGAAAAACGAGCATGACAAAAGGCCGACAAGTACAAAATAATAGTCGCTCGATAACGAGGATGCGAAGGGTTCTGCTGTACAAAAAGAACTCCCTTTGACGGATAGGAAGGGTTCAGGACAGGGCTTGGGTCAAGACAAGGTAAATGCACAGTTTAGGTCTGATGTGGTCAAGGAACTACGGGATCAGTTCCCCTAACAGTGCGTGAACTTCAGAATAGGCTAATGAAAATTTAGATTTGCTTTACTGTGGACTTATTGATTGCAGGCGACACTCGGTGCCAATGAATTGTCTCGCCCATTGTAATATTATGAAAATATATGTTCATTGGTTGAATCAATTTACACTATATTGCACAAAGAATTTGTTCACCTACCTGGCTTTTTTGTGACTAACCATCCTAGCTGCTGGACTAGTATTGTATTCTGTTGGTATTATTATTATTATATTATTAGAGTGTTAGCATTACTTGAAAAACGTGCAGTAGTTGCCCAAACTGTTCTCCGCCAGAGAACTTGAGAGGTAAATAGGTAGCAGAGGGAAGGGAAGACTTTGAGGAAGGGTTCCGATCCCTGCTGCAGATCAAAGCGGATGCTGCTGGGGGGTTTCAAAGAGGGGCTGTCATCTCATTACAGCCACAGCTTTCATCTGCGAGGTTGATGAAACAGAATGTTATAACCTGTCATGCCGTCATTCACTGGACACAAGACAATCACATTCATTTAGTTGGTGAACTTCATTTTAGGTATTCCAGAAACATCACAAACGGCAGCAGAAGGAGCAACACTGTATACGCAGCAATGCTGCATCCAGTATTAAAGTCCCCCCCAGGTGCCCCAGCCTCTATGAGAAATCATTCGTTTCAACTAACTGAAATGCGTGGTCGTAACTAGAAGCCACATCCAGCTACACATTATTTAACATGTTTGCATCAACAGGAATATCAAATAAGCACACGCTGTTCGTTTGAATGTGTGAGTACAGGCCGCGTGTCACTGTGTTAGTACACCGTCTAGGAGATGTGAAGACAGCTCTACAGGTGGAAGGCACTCACAACCATCCACTCATTAAAATGCCTCACGTATGCCACATGTTCAGTGTTGGGGAGTAACGGATTACATGTAACGACGTTACGTAATTTAATTACAAAAAAAGAGTAACTGTAATTCGTTACAGTTACAATGAGAAAATATTAAGAATTACAAATTTAGTTACATTTTTTTTTAAATATAAAGAAAAACCTTTGCAAAATATGCAACTCACTGATAGACGAAGCGTATTGATTTACTAATATTTGACTGTTTGGTGTTGATGCATGACAAACGTTTATCGATGTCTATGACCTAGCCTAGCCTAGCCTACCTAGCCTACCCAACTGTACGGTGACCAGACGTCCTCTTTTTCCCGGACATGTCCTACATTTCAGACTAGGGTTGTCAAAAGTATCGATACTTAAAAAAGTATAGATACTAAAATGTTGTATCCGGATACGACTGACCTGCCGTCGCTGCGCCCCTTGTCTCCGATTTATTTATGTATTTATTTATGTTGTTTATGATCATTAACAAGACGTTAGCCTTGAACTGCTAGCTGCGGCCAATAGCCAATAATAACACGCTAAAATTAATCAGGGGTTAATACTCATTAAAACCTTAAAGTAATCAAAAAGTAATAAAAAGTAATTAGTTACATTACTTTTTATAAGTAATCGAAAAAGTTACACTACAATTACATTTTAAACAAGGTAACTTGTAACTGTAACGGATTACATTTTTAAAGTAACTTACCCAACACTGCACATGTTCTGGAGTTGAATAACCTTTTAACATTAGCTATTTACATAAACCATGCGTAAACATGAAATAATGTCTGAAAAGATGACTTCTTCATAAGAATGTTTGACTTTTTTCCCTCGCTGCTTCTGGATAGAAAGAAACAAAGAGACGGAAACAGACACACAGCAGAATGCCATGCACTGTTTAACCAAATGAGCTAATTAGAGCATGATAAACATATAACAACTTCTACAGTTAGATTTTTAGAAACCTTCCTTTGAAAATAGTCAACAGCATTGCAAAGACTCTCCAAAGACGCTGAAATGTAGATACAGCCAGTGATGGTTGGACAGACTCTGGCATACGCTGGGTCAGAGATGATTCTTTCCCTCCAAAAAAGGGTTGCATACCTTTATATTTTAACAATGCAGACGGTTCTCCTGTTGTGTTAGAGTTCAGTATCTTACACAGTGAACCTTTAGCGCCGGATAAAAATGGAGAATGTATGGAAGGGCAAGGTCTGGCCTTCAATTTAAAAACTGCAATCTTGCACGGCCGCTGAGACTGGATAGAGAAAAAATGTGTTTACAAAGCAAAAAACAAAGCCAGAATACAAAAGCTGTTCAGTACCTGTATGCAAACTATACATCTGAATGAACAATTTTTTAGATAATTTCTTTTTACATCGCTGGTTGTGAAATTATGTTTAATACCTGTCATCTATGTTGGAGGGCATACTAAAAAATGACAGGGAAAGGTATTGGGGGTATTTTTATACACACAGTGACAAATAAAACAATATTTGTTCAGAGGCACTGAACAAATAATTGAAATATTACATTTGAATGTTTCCCCACTTGTTTTCAGAGACTGATCCTTTTTCCCATTCGTTTTTTTTATTCTGTTTTCTTACTTGGAACTAGCAAACATTTCCCAAAAACATCAAAAGCTGGTGATCTTGCTTCACGTTATTAACACACAGACTGTGAGCAGCTACCTTTCTCACAATACTTAGGTGGATTTTATTTCCTTTTGTTTCCTTATGTCATGATTCCGATTAACCTCTGAATAATATGGATATATATGAAATTAAACCCACGTTAGTATTGTGAGTTATGGGTATCTGCTAACAGTCCGTAAAGTAATACATAATAAAGTAATAATAAAGTTAAGCAGCCTCAAAGGTGGAAATCACCAGCTTTTGATGTTTTTAGCACCAAATTAGCCAGAGACCCAGTTATAAAGTTTCATGGAAATAGCTGAAAATGTGGCAACTTCCTTTGAACTCTTTATGGCGAACTTCAGAGATTAATTATCTACTTGCAATGACACTTTTTTGACTTTCAGTACTGCTGTGAGGAACCTTTTAACTCACATATTATTCAGTCAGGATCATCCTCAAACATTTGGAGCACGTTTTTCAATGAGATTTATCTTTTCAAACTTTTACCTAAAAGTGTCAGCCAAATCATCTGTGAAAACAGCACTGTTGTTGCTCCACAGGACTGGGAAAATGTATAAATATTCTATAAATATTGAATTCATCTTCTTGTTAGACCCACATTTCCCCATTCAAACCAACTCCTTGAAAATATTAGATTATTTAAATGTCCAGACGTACGACTGACTTCTTACACTACAGTACGAGAGGTTATACTTTGCGTGTCTTAGTCTATTTACAATTGCACTCGGAATAGATTTGAAATGTTTTCTTATGGCCCTGTCTGATATGACAAATACCTATTTTTCCTTACCGACTTTCAGGCAGACAGCATACTTGTGCTTTTCAGGATTTTGACGTTTTGGGTGATCAGGCTTTCAGTTTTCTGTCTACTGGAAATATTATTCCAGTAAATTATTGCTCCATGTTTTAAAAGAAAAAGCGGAATACTGAAACTGAAAAGGATATTTCACACACACAGACATACGCATGGGAAAGAAAGCTGTCACCAACTGCACGGTTTAGAATATACTTTAATTTGGGAAGTGTCGCCATAGAAACAACACTTCTACCTAAGTAATGTAGTTTGGGGCTCAGCTTGTCTCTTTCCACTAATGTTGTACGCAATTAAGCCACTTTTCTGCTGCCTACCTATTAGCCTACTAGTGCAAGGCTCATGTATTTGGGGCCATTTTCCTCACAATTTCACAATCAGTGTCCTCTTCTCCGTCTCCTTTCTCAGCACCTGTCTTATCTGCATGACCTCCAGCCAAGCCTGACCCTGTGAGGCAAATTACAGAGACGCACGGGCGAGTGGCGATGAGACGGGAGCTATATTCGAAGATGCCCCGTTAATGATGTGGCGCGCGCTAATGCGAGCTGAAAAGCCCACAAACATGAATGCACGCTGGCACCGCCTCACAGCCAGACCGGTGGCGGCAATGGATCTTGATTAAGAGTGTTGATGGGAGAAGAGGGGGGTGGGGGGAGGAGGGGGGGGGGGGGGGAGCAGGAGATGACACGTCAGAGTCGTTTAACTCAAAGTCACGACATATTTATGAAGCCTGCTTTGGGAATCCTTTCTCACTCACATCCGTCTGGGGTCTAAAGGAGATTCCCTCACAGAGCCCAAACTTTGGCAGTGAACCCCCCCCCCCCCCCCCGTAAAAAAAAAAAATCAAGAATACTGATGGCCTCTAAGGAATTTTCTCCTGCCTCCTGTGGCCTTACTCCTGTCTCACAGTCTATTTCTGATCCCCTCCTGATGGACTCACCTTGGACGGGGGACTCTGTTTTTTTTTATCAGCTTCATTTTAGCGACTGACAGCACATGCGAGCAGGTTTCCATGCAAAAGTGGAGGAAGGGTGATCAAGCTTTCAGTTTTCTGTCTACTGGAATTATTATTATTGCTTCATGTTTTAAAAGAAAAAGTGGAATACTGAAACTGAAAAAGATATTTCACACCCACAGACATACACATGGGAAAGAAAGCTGTCACCAACTGGAAGGCATCTTTTTTGTGTGTGTGTGTGTGTGTGTGTGTGTGTGTGTTGTATACACAGGGTTGGGGAAGCTCCCGTGCTTTTGTCCTGCGACGTATTCGGAGTCTGTCAATCCATAGCCTCCAATTACAGATATAATGCAGCCAATTGTCTGGACAGGCGAGCGGCTGGATTGCGGCGTGGAAAGCTATTAAAGGGGTGCGGTGTGGCGTGCCCTGAGAACCCCTGAGAATGGTGTCTCAGTTTGTGTGTACGGGAGTCTTGATGGGGAGGTTTGACGGGGCTGCGTGGAGGATGCTGGTAGGAGCTAATAGCTTTGGGATGTGGTGCTGGCTTTATGTGTACAGTGATCTCACTCACTGTCTTTTACAGCAGGGAGGAAGAGAGGTGGGGGTGCATCTCAGGAAGACTGCAGGGTGTCCTCTGCATGTGTGCGTTTTTGGGGAGTGATCACGATGGTGTTTGTATGCCTTTGACGATGCAGCTGCCAAATCAGGCCGTGCCAAACCAGCCCCCCCCCGCCCGCCGCTGTCTGCTGCAGGATAAAGGGACTTCTACAAAATGAGAGCCACCTCTGTTGCAATACACCTCTGTCAACAGCAGACAGGGGAAAAAAACCAGAGAATGTGGCGAGAATAGTGACAGACAGTGAGGGGTGCGGGTGGAGGATAAAGAGGACTCAAGAGATAACTAAAGCATCTGAGAGACAGGTGCAATATAGAGGAAGAAGAAGAGTACGGGGAGGAAGCAACAAGGGGGGGTTAGAAATGAGGAAAGCCTATCTGAGGAAATGAATGAAAGGTAGAGATAGGGTACTGGACAGCTAGTTATTCTCATAAATATCAGCTATCGTCTGGAGAGATGTGAAACTTTCCAAAAAAAGGAGAATCAGGGAGACAAGCAGCAATAAAGAGGGGAAAACAGGAAGGCGGGGCCAAACGGAGGCTGAGATAATCAGCAAAAAAAAAGCTGCTTGTTTCTCTGAAAACGACTGGATTCTGTCTGTGTTTATTTTCAGCCGATGTCAGAGGAGCTTGTGACATCCAAAGAAGCGCGTGAGGTTTACACCGTGATGAATCCCCGTGGTCTGACGCCAGTGTTTGAGGTTTTTTTTTAAAGTTTGGATTATGCGGTCGTGGTACCACGACAGCAGTCAAAGCGGGACTTGCCAAAATCCAGGAGATTCAGGCTTCAATAAAAAAATGCAAGTTCAGTCTAATTAAAAAAAGTGCTGAGGGTAGAAGTGAGTGAAGGGTAATGCTTTAAATAGTTCTGGGATGCAACTACTGGAGGTGGGAACATGAGAAGGAGAAAGTTCTTCTAACGCTCTCAGAGTGAGATGAGAAACCCTTGTGTCAGGTTTAGTGCCGGAGCTTCTGTTTCTATCTTGGGATAGCCCTATCCATTATGCTACAAGAACCATAAATTACCTCCAGCATTACTTTAGCAGTTCCCCTACAGATTCCATGCTGTCTGATATAGAACAAAAAAGGAGTATTACAAAAACATGTAATGTACAAGAGACCTGGCCTTTTTTCACATGTGACAACAGTGCTGTGCAACGTGGAAACTTTTGGATCTAGCTCCATCATAAGTCTATCACATTCTTTTTCAGAAACAATACAAAGCATAACATGTCTTCGTATTTATGTACACTGTAAAAAATGTCTGTGAAATAAAACATTAATATTCTGTAAAATCATGACATTAAAAAAACTGTAAGAAGAAAAACAATGAATCAGTTTATGTTTAAAAGGAATATATTGTAAAAAAAACTAAACAATGAATAATTGTCAATTTAACAGTCAGTGTATGTGAAAAGGATCATATTTCTTTGTAGAATTGATATGTTACTGTATTATAAACATAAAAAATTGTAATACCTGAACCAACGCAACACAATTAAATTCACAAAATAGCTTGTTTATAGCTAAAATACATAGTATACCATTTTACAAATCCATTTGTTGGGATCCACAGTTAAATGGTGTAGGCCTAACTATGATAACATGAAGGAGTTGAGAATCAAACTGAGACCTATAGGCTAGTAGAACGGTAGACAGCTCTTTATGTGTTGATCAGTTCCTTATTTTTTGTTTAATATTAATATCGTATTACGGTTCTGATATTATTTATTGATGTATTTAGTGTTTTAAGTTTTAGTTCATACAGTGTGTGGTTAAATACATACAGGTGGTTGTTTTTCCTTGTGTAAATCAGACAGTCATGTCCACCCCCTCCCCACTGTGGAACAGCAGCTCTGGTCCATTCCAGAACTGTTATTAGTAACATGGACTCATTATATCCTGCAAACTGAGCGGTGTCTAAGGGAGGCTAAAAGCTGAACTGTTACACCCTCTCCACCCCTCTTTCAGAAATCACATTCCTTTGAGCTGTTTGCCAGTAATAGAATGACTGGCCTCTCAAAAGTTTCTTTGCGTGCATGTATGACCTCGGGAACCATTACACAATTTTGCTCTCGGTGTTGAATTTTCTTGTCTGCCGCTCCGTTCAGATGGTTTTTCTTGCCTATTTCAACACTTATTATCTCTGATGATCCCAGAAACGTCCAATTTGTTCCAGACCCACCTCCAGAATGATGCCATGTGTGGGTCAGGTGTTTACAGATGAACTCAGAGGTCCAGGCCTCTCTCCCCATGACAGCAGTGGGGCTGCAGCCCCCTGTCTTGTAAATAGCAGGAGCAGAAAACAGATGCATCCATGGATAGTAGGGATGGGAATCTTCACCACCAAGGCGATACGATACACATCT
>JABUIW010043783.1:16375-44989 GCA_013363375.1 Menidia beryllina
ATATGGCATATAACAAAAATAATACAGGTGATCATGTTAGAAACGTACGGTGAAAACTCAATCACTTCGCCCGCTACTGATCCAAGAGGAAACCTCAATAAAGAAAGGAGACATTTTGAAGGGTGAGAATCATGAGGAATTAGAATAAAGTAGCACAGATTGTTTTCAAGAACAAATCTTCTTTTAACTTTTTTAACTTAACAAAAGAAAAAAGAAAAGGAAAAAAAAAAAGCGCCAAACGTTGCCCTTAATTCCTGACCCAGAGAGGAGTTTGCAGAGAGACTTGGCATTGACTTCACGGGGGATGACTCTAACTGTCATATCATTAACTTAAAGGGCTGAATTGGCCCCTTGAGGTTCCTTTGATCGCATTGTAAGTTAGAGGCTCTAACCAAAGACACCCTATTATGATTCTACTCTTAAATTGGGATTAGAAGTAAATGCATTAAAGCTTGGGAAGGGGAAAATGAAGGAAAGGGGAAACATTAATTGTGTTATCATCTATCTATCTATCTATCTATCTATCTATCTATCTATCTATCTATCTATCTATCTATCTATCTATCTATCTATCTATCTATCTATCTATCTATCTATCTATCTATCTATCTATCTATCTACACACAAATGTGGTATAACAAGTGGCTTTAAACAGTAATTGTGCTGCTCAATACAATAACTACAAACACACCTTATTGGTTGGTAGGGAAATAATTGCTCATGCTTCTTGACACAGATAGAGATACATGGATTTTAACGTGGAATGTCACAACATTCTTAGAAATGCTTTTCACCCATTGACTGCCATGAGGCAAAACCATGGCCAGAGATAGTGGGGACTCACTGGCCATGTGGCTGAGAAGCTAGTCTGCTCTCTGGACATGCTATAGATCATGATTTTTAGTTACTCTGAACACTTTACATCAAAATAACTCAAAAGAGCCATAGGTTGCATGTGTCACCTGTACAACAGAGAATAAAGACGCCCTAATACTGCTAATGGATTTCTCAGCTTGCAGTCCTCAACAGAAAGAACAGCTTTAGTGGTTCAATGTTCCGCTTGATACTTTTCTGACTCCTCCAAGAGGCCCAGTGAATTGGCGGAAATTTGGGGATAAAAGGGGGAACAGAGTTTGAAATCCTAATTAGTGAGGAATGGTAAAACTTTCAGAACTCACTGTAAGTCTGATTTTAGGACACTGGCTGGTCTCTGAGATAAGTGGAAAGATATAGCATGTTCTCCTCGTGGTCATGTATGGTTTGGAGTCTATGGCAGAAGGAGGTGCATTTGAAGACAGGACAGATTGCTGCAGATCTTCAGGAATAAATGAACGCCTCTGAATAATGAGCATAAGCAGAGGACTGATGGAAGAAGGCTTAAGGAGGGGAGTAGCTGCTGAGAACCCATAACTGAGGCCTGCAAACACCCAGAAACACCCGGAGTACCAAGTCAAAGTCCATATGGGATTTTCAAAGAACGGTAACACAAGAAATTCTTGAAATGTGGATCTTAATAACAAGAGAAACAGCAAATGTATAAAGTATACAAACAACATTTGAAAAAGTTTTTTTCTGTGGAATGTGGAAAATTGTGTTACATTGTGTTAAAAAACAAATGGGAACTCTGAGGACACATTTTCCAATTGGACAGAAATACAAGAAAAAGATTTTACAAAAATCTAGATGAAATTATTTAAATTTTTGCCCAGTATTTTGTAAAGGTTTAGCAGCTCTGGCTTTATAGATCTTAATAATTCTCAAAGAGGGTAGCTCCGTAATTAAATGTAGAATTATTTGTTATTCATGATCTAATAAAGATCAAATAAAATGTTATGGAGTTCCCATTGGGTGCATCTAATCTGTGTAACTGTAGATGAGAATACACTGTTAAAAATAAACCACGAAAGAAATATCCAGCTTCTTGCATTGGGAAAGATTTTCTTTTCTATTTTTGTTCAAATTCAGCAGCCGATGCTACATAATTTGTGAAATACAGCAGGCTTACCACTGACATTCCCCATTTTTCTTATACAATGCAGGCGTCACCTACAGGCACTAAAGAGGAGAAGTAGGGAGATATTTTGAGATTTTTCTTACACAAAGATTCCTGTTTTATTGTTCCACACTCTGCACTGGACAGCTAATACTGAGGGAGAAAAAAAAAGACTGAATACATAACACCAGGCCTTCAAGTAATAATGAGACTGAGTGCAGTTCTGCGGGATTAAAGCTCGTTTAAACTGCCGCACCATTTCAAAGTATGCACTAAAAGTTGTGTCATGAACACAACTTTCACTGTCACTCTCTAGTGACAGTGTTATGACGGTGATTCCAGCTTTACTGGAAGGGAAGATATTATTATTAGATTCTCCGTGTCATATTCACAACATGATTTAGCAAAAAATGTTAAAGCTTTGAGAGTACAAATAAAAAGAACGAGTCAGGGGGGCACTGACTGAGACCTGAGCCATTCCAGGTAGGGATGAATGAGATGTACAGTTAAAAAGTGACATATGGGGAGACAGATCTTGTAACGCACGCTCCTGCTGAATAATTGTGTTCTCTGTTTGCCGCCCAGCGTGATGCTGCCCCCCCCCCCCCCCCCCCCCCCTTCTGACTTGATAACGCTGCAGTAAGAAACTGCATAAGAAGCACACAGTATTGATTTTAAAAGTGTATTGTGTGACGTATTGCACATTACCTTATACAATATGCATGCATATTTCACAGTTTGCGCCATGCTAAGAGCTGTGTGCAGGCTCTGCAGAAAGCAGAAGAGGTCCCAGAGCTGGAGGCCTGCTCCAACATCTGCCCTCGTGCTGACCGCTGCTCTCCATGTTTACGGGTACTTCCTGTTTCGGTGTTTTTTGGTGTATGTGTGGACAAATGTACAGAAAATCAAAGAAAGATTGTCTTTATGGTAGGATGTGGGCTGCGTTATGCCGTAAACGTTTGAGCTTACATTGAAAAAAAAATACTGAATTTTCCTTTGAAAGTTCAGTTTTGAACTTAAAAGTTTGAAAATAAGAATGTATTCAAATTAAGTGCCAGGGTAGTTATGTCAGAGTTTCAGTCTTATTTTCAAAGGGATGTTTGATCCCTTTTGCACAATTTTTCAGTATCGAGCATTTTCCCCCCATTTTTTTTTGCTTTCAGTTCGTGCACTTTTTGTATGCATGTTTTTACCTCCATTCTCAGCATGCGTTCTTACTTGCATACTCAATCTTTTGTGTATTTGTGAAATGACATTAGATGCAGCCAAGCATTGTTCCAATTAAAAGGATGAATCGAGACTAGAACTCTCCACGAGGTGTGTGTGTGTGTGTGTGCGTGCGTGTGTGTGTGCGTGCGTGTGTGTGCGTGCGTGTGAGTGTGTGTGTGTGTGCGCGTGCGTGCGTGTGTGTGAGGACGTGCAGCTGACTGGCTCTGCCTGTTCTGCTGCATTAGCACGTTTTGTCCCGACTTAACTGCTTTATCCAGAGGAGGTGGATTGAAGATGTGGCGAAGTGTGAGGCCGGCTGATGTTTCTGATTTCCCAAGATGTGCCAAGGCACAAGAGATAATTTAAAGCTTGCCGTTTCATAGATTTCAATTTCCGTTCAGAGTATGGATCCTCTCCTGCCTCCAAAATCACTCTGGTGCCTCGCTCCATCTCAGCTCAGTGGAAATCATTTGTCTGTGGGGGCTACAGGAATGAAGGCAGATTTTTTTTTGTTAGTGAGCCAGACTGCTCACCTTTTAGGCTTCCATATCTTTAAACTCCGTTTGAAAATGATATGGACTCAATTTCACAAAAGCGGATGTTTTTCACCCCTAAGCTGCCTGTTCTCCATGGCTCTGTCCCTCTGTTTTACCACATATACTTTATTTACTACCGCAAGCGGGCTGATTTGAAAGAAGAACTTTAAAGCCTTTTTCTGAGATGGGTAAAACATAAATTTCTTCTGGTGAAGAAGCGAAGGCAATTAATTCCCTTTATCAGCCGTTCACACACTCCCTCCTGTCATGCTATCGAAATGGTCAGAATTATTTCTTTCCGCCGGTTCAAGTTTTCTCGGGCGGCTGACTTGTTTTCAAATGTCAGGAGTTATCCAGCGAGGCGGCCAAACGCATTACTCTTTCGACTCCTATGGACTATTAGAGGATGTAAGCTATTAGGCCTGACTCACACTCTTAACACACCTTAAACCGGGGTGACCCACTTTTGACTGCCAGCAGAATTACGACTGGATGAAGGACGCACATTTTCCGTTTAGGCAGAAACAGGAGCACATCCTTTAATGTTCCCGCGTGAACAAAAACGGTAAGCAGCAGCCAGATGCCAGGCTTAACTGTGATCATCCTAAAGGGGTGATACCTACTGGAAAGCAGTTTTAGAAGTTTGCCGGAGTAGAGCGCTCAGATGTGTGTCAACACGATGCGCTGAGGCAGAGCGACATCCACCATGATCCTGTAGAGGCCGTTTATTGCTTCTCGTAAATCTGGGAAGAGTTATGAGGCCATTTCTGAATCATTTGGAGCCATTTTACAGTGAAAATGTTTTGTATAAATAGTTTTTTATAAAGATCAAAAGTGTCCTAGAATGAAGACCTCAGAAAAACAACGAGCTCTCTCGTTAAGTCTTTGGCTCCTGCAGGTGGAGCAAAAAGGGAGGAAAGACTTGAGACTTGTGTATTTCAGACAGTTTTTTCCTCTTGAGAGAACACAAAGTATAGATTTCAATGTCCATTGTCGAGCAGGATCTAAAGCTTAAACAGCGCACTTCCTCACTCTATTCTGATGCATTCTAATGAACACCATGACCGTCCACTAACCTGGACTCCACAGTTTGGTTTCCTAACCCTAACTGCTTAGATCTAACCTCCAACACTCCATCCTGTTCCTGGAGAAGGACCTGCTTGCCCACAAATGAAAAACGTATCCTGATTTTTGTGGCTGTTGCTTCCGGCGTCGTGTCCCGTTTTCAGCTAAAGAAGACGTATCGCCTCTTCTTCTTTCCTTTGTTTCTCCTGGCGTTTTGACCTTTAACTCATTGACTGCCAGCCATTTTCAGAACAGAGAGTCGCTCACTGCCAGAGTTTTTTGAGAATTTTGACTGATTTTTCAAGAGCCACAGAATAGTTTGTGCCATGACTATGTAAACACCGAACACACCAAAAGAAAGAGTAGACTCTCTTCTATCATCAGGAAAAAAGATTTTGTTTCTACCTTATTCCGTTCTTCCTCGACGTGCGTCTCACCGGCGCCATTTCTCGCATAGCGAACCATTGCGTTTGTTTTTATTTGCTTACAATCTATGCTAATCTCCCATCAAAAGTGGCACAGCTACCTAGAGGGTAAATTTGTTAGTCCATACTCTGTCTAGAAGCCGATATTTACGGAAAAACTTTCGCCGATCGTCCCCCAAGCCACTCGCATTGAAAAACATAAAAGACGTCTATATAGACGTCTTTGGCAGTCAGCGGTTGGATTTGAAAAGACGTCTATAGACGTCTTTGGCAGCGAATGAGTTAATTGCCTCCAATATCGTTGCAGTTCTAAACGACCAGCCTGCTCTCAAGTCCGTCTGGGGTGGAGTGAGAGATCCAGAGATGGTGGATTTAAATAACAGCTTCCTCCGACTCAACGTGGAGCGTCATCTAAATCAACGGGGGGAGTAAACGGCCGACAGGCCAGACAGAGCGATGTGTTTTTTAATGTCTAACAGGTGCCGTCTGCTCGTTGTCACACCCTTAACAGCTGGAAGATGCTGGTAAACAGGCTCACAATCAGGATTATGCTTAGCTCCTGCTCTTATGAGTTTTTAACGTGCGTGTGCCCGAATTTGATCTGCATGAGTCTATGACCCTCCAGCATTAGAGTAAACGCATGCACCTACCTATCATTTGTCTATGGGCTTAGCGGTGGTTTTTGTGTGTTACTGTGTTTTGAGCCGCTTCAACGCTTCATGGTTTTTCTATTGTGAGTCTCTCCTTAAACACGGCCGCGCGTACAAATGACCAGAGATGTTTAAAGTACTGGAGTAGAGGAGTGGAGTAGAAGTACAAGTACTATGTAAAAAAATTTACTTGAGTAAAAGTAGAAGTATTCTTTCAACACCATACTTAAGTGGAAGTACGGAAGTACTCAATTTTTTTTGTACTTAAGTATTGCAAGTAGAACTATTTAAAAAATTGCTACTCAAGTATTGAAAGTACAAGTATAAGTAAAAGTACAAGTACTGTGTATAAAAAAAGGCAGTCAAAAGTGTGCACAACAGCACTTCATCTACTATTATTTATTATTCCAGAGTCAGAATCCTGAGCTGAGCCTTTATGCTAGCATGTAGCATACAGCTAGCCAGCTAGGTTAGCTTTAGCTAACGTTATCATACAGCTAGCCAGCTAGGTTAGCTTTAGCTAACGTTAGCTGCTACGTCCTGAGTGAACAGGGAGAACTGAACCAGCGCTTATTTACTAGCTTATATGTCATAGTATTTTTTAATTTACCTTGATATGCTTCTTCAGATTAGATGGGGAATTTTTGAAGGCAATAATTAACAATCTTTCGGGAGGCTTTTTATAAAAGGCTATGCTTGATCGTTCAAATCGGCCAATGAGGAGCCAGCTTCACAAACCGTTTACATTTCAGTAACGAGTAACGATTCAGCCCGTGAAAAATCGATTGGAGTAGAAGTATTGAAATAATCAAAAATATGTAGTGGAGTAAAAGTAAAAGTAGGGGAAAAAATATCTACTCCAATAAAGTACAGATACTGCATTCCTGGTACTTAAGTACAGTACTTAAGTAGTTCTACTTCGTTACTGAACATCTCTGCAAATGACACAGCCATAACTCATTTTCCGAAAACCTGGATATGAAAATAATACATTTGCCTGCTCTTTTTTACGTGCACCCCTCTTACATCCACCTCCCAGCGTGATTGTCCATCCCACAAGAGCGGGCGAGCGTGTGACGTGTGTGTCGAATGTAGATGCGGGGGGCCCTCTGTGTGGCCTTGTCACTCCGGCCATGTGGAGTGGCTGCGACACGTCCTCTGGCCCCTGCCCATCAATGATAGATGAACCAGGTACCAGAGAGCGCCGGCTCACAGAGGACCGCACACGGACACGGGCTGTGCCTGCTCTCTCAAGCAAGACATGCTGGAGTAAACAAAATGGAACTGCTAATGAAATAAGGAGCCGTGAGAGACTGAGGATGTTTCGGATGATGACACATCAAACCAGGTGGACCCCCCCCCCCCCCAGGATGCCCTGCCTCGTGTGAAGCTTGTCCAGCTCCCTTTTCCTCACACGTCACACAGTAGGCTCCTACCCACTGACCTCTGCCTCCTCTCTCGTCTTGGTGGCAGAATGCCTATGGTGGGCAGAGATTACATGCAGTGGTTGGAAAACAAGGCGGGGAATGTCTTTGCTCCCAACAGAGCAGCAGGGGCTTCTCTTCAAGTCATGTCTTACACTGGCTGCTGCATTCCACCCATCCACCCTTCCCAAAATGAAAAAGAAAGAGCTGGACTGACGCGTCCAGCGGTGCTCAGCAATCATCAAAGCATCACTCACACATCTTAACACCTTTTGTTCTGGCCATAGAGACTCATTAATTATTGTCTAGCTGGAGGCTCAAAGAGCCCGTGGCAACGAAGCAGGTGAAAGATTTCCCGTCTGGAGCCGGACCTGCCGGGAAAAAAAAGCAGCCGCTCACTTTCTACGGAACAGAGTTTTGTTAAATTTGTGCAAATGAGACGCTTCCCCCGAAATATCTGCCTCAGCGAGAGCATTGTTCGGGCTCAGAAGTGCCTCACCCTGCTCATCAGGAGAGCTTTTCTGGAGAGGTGAGCAGCGGACACACCCAGCAGCACACTGCAGCTTTGCATGCTTTTCTGGCTGACAGGGTATCGATCAGCCTCTAGTTAGACTCCAACATTTCTCCCAGAGCTATTCACACCTTTACACAGACAGAAAATAGCACCGCTGTGAGCAGTGCGTCGTTCTGGGGCCCCGGGCGCTTCAACAGCTGTCCTGATGGATTTCTTGAGATGAACAATCTCCAAAGTTGCTCAGCAGTTTCTCTAATATTAATTCATGTTAAAAAACAAACTAACTAACAAGACAGGAAATGTATAGAGTGGGGGGACTCAGCATCCATCCATCCATTTTATACACTTGCTTATTCTAAGAAGGGTCACAGAGTGGAGGGTTTGGGGGGGCAGAAGCAGTCACTGGGTGAAAGGCTGGGTGCGAGGCTCTTACTGTGAGGCCATGGTGCTGACCACCACGCCCCCTCACTGCTTTTTCATCATAGATGAGCCATCAGTTCGATATATTAAACCAAGGTAACACCTTCAGGAGTTAAAGGGGGAACACCAGAATAAGGTGTGGAACGCTCAGTGTGAGAAATGGCTTCCCAGTTTCAGCCAGGGTGACAAAAGTGGTTCGGTCGAGTTAAGATACAAAATCGACTCGGATCAGATATCATAATCTGGTTTAAAAGAAACTTCCCCACAATGCTAACATGTCACGTTTAAAGCTGATGCTAAAGAGCAACCAGTGTGCTACACCATGGTGTCCCCAAGCATTAGCATACGTGTATGTTGCTAATTGAATGAAAGTCACCAGATTGAATCAATTAGAAGCCTACGAATGTGACAGGAAGAGCTGTGAGGGGTTGCGTGATAAGTGAGATTACTTGAGATTACTAAAAATGTCGTGCAACATGTCATGCATGGGATAAGCAACCACAGCCTGGAGAAGCAGTGTCTGTCAGGGGTGCTCTGGTATTGTGTGTCTTAAAAAAACTCCAGACCGGACTGACCAATGGAGAAACCCATTAAACATACGCTGCAGTTCAATGAAGGAGCCTTGAAGATTCAAATTGACCAATGGGAGGAGTGCGTTGAGCTTGTGTGGTGAGTTGCTACACCAAGCAGACGCCTCAGTATCTGTTGTTGGTTTGGAGGAAGATTGTTAAGATGACAGAAGAATCCTGTTGTACAAGCATATTTTACACCTTTCATTTTTTGCCCAAATCATTTTTACTTTTGTCTAAACCCAATCAGAATGTGAAAAACTAACTAGCTCAGTAAACCTGTCCCCCTCCTATGAAAACTGGCTTCTTAAATGAGAGGTGACAGTGAGATGTTTGGTCTAACATGGAAACTTTCATGAGTTGTATTTGTTTGACAGAACTTTGCAACACACTGCCGGATACAGGACGGTTCTGTCCGTTATGGACAGGTTGTGGAGTGTGTGAACTATCTGGACAGTCAACAGTAGCTTTGTGTTGAGGTGATATCATAAAGTATTTTAGCAATTACAACGCCTCCATTCCACACAGTGCGGTGCAGTTTCTCATCTCTCCGTGGCGTTAAAGAGACTTTCTCATGCGCCGATGTCACTAAATGCATCCTGTGCGTCTTCTTCGTGACTGTCAAACAAATGTTAGCCTGAATTTCGAGTGACATAACCACCTGGCAGGCAAGAGGATGTGAATGGGTGTTTCCTGTGTCCAAGTGCTGTGAAGAAGTGTGATAAAACATATCTTTCCTTCCAATGAATTCATTAAAATAATGTGTTAGAGTCAAACCTAAAATAAACATAAGTACTTACTGACTTAGTCTCTTTAGGTCCTAAGGATCTTGTTCCTTCTATTTTGTGATGTACCCGCACAGAGGGAGAGAAAGAGACTCTTACTCGTGACACATTCAGTACAATCCTGCTTTGCATAGATTTGCCAAAGCTGTTTCCCTAAGAGAACCTCTCCATAGAAAAAAATGAAGAAAAGGTGCATTCTGAGCAATAATAGCAAACGTTCTATTCACTCCAAATAGAAAAAACGCAGAAAAGAGACCTAAATGCAAATGAGGTGACTTGGAGCATATAAATAGGTAGTCCTCACATAAAGCCATCAAAGGGAAAAAAAAAAGCTTAGTGATGAAAATCAAGAGTTATCTTCCAGGAATGGACTAATTTTGGAAATACGTTCGAGCCACGCATTCATGATGCTGTCTGAAGATTAAAAAAAAAAGACATTAAATGAGTCACGATGCAAATCTCCAAAGTGAAAATGAGACCCGGTTTCTTCAGTGTGGGAGTGACAGCAGTGTGACATATCTTAGTTTTTATGCGCTGATATTTCAGAGCATCCATGTGACAACGAGCATTCATCCTGTGATTCTCACTTCGCACATCCTGATTTATGTTGCATATCTGAAATAAAAGTCTGTCAGGATTGTTATAGTGACAAACTGAGATGTCTCCTAATTGAGTCTGCGCTGGAGTAGTGTTTATTCCCCGCGCCGCTGCTTTCAGTTGCTCTTCCAGGCTTTGCACGGTCTGTATTATTGCAGCAGTGAGTGAAGGCTGGATGATAATTGTTGTGGACACGATGAAACGGACTGCCGCGAGCTGAGTGGCTCTGAGCTCCTCTAGACTTAAGTGGCTGTGGTGGTTGAGCAAAGTGCTGGTGGACGCAGAGGGGAAGCTAACCCTCTCCTGTTTGTTTCTCATCACGCCAGGACTGCAGCACAGTCACTCCCTTTTTTGTCACATTCCCATCCTTCTTCTTTACCCATCTTAATTTCTGTTTTCCATACATCTCTTCGCTTGCCACATTCTCTTTCCTTGCATCTATTTTGTTTCCGAGACACATTTGGTGCTCATCATTCCTGCCGGGCCCTGATTCACTTTCCTCTCGGCCCTCTCTCCATCCGTCTTGCCAGCTTCGTACCACCTTCTCTGCTCTTATCTCCGCTTGGTGCCATCAGTCTCCATCAGGGATGACTCCTGCCACTTTAGACCTGTCTGTCCATGCATCTCTTTTCCTATTCTCTCCCTCCTTCCTGCACGCAGTCCCTTCTATCTTACTCAATCCATCTCTCTTCTGGTGAGTCGACAGGCACCACTACACTGACAACAGTCGCGGTTGCAGCATTAAAGCATTTAGCCTGCCATCTATCAGTAAAAGAGGCTGGAGACAGTGTTGCTGAATCTGATATATTGTGAGCAAAAGATGAGGCCTTCCATTAGCTGTCAGCCAGGCACATTGAAAACAGGATCTTTTTCTCAATCAGGTCTCCGTCCTCTTCTGTTGGATTTCTGACCATTATGGCCAGGTCCTGTGAGCTGGCTCCATCACAACCAGAATGTAACCCCAATATATTCAGCTAGTGTGATTAGGTCAACAAGTAAACTTCTAATCATGACAAAAAAAAAAAATATATATATATATAGCTGCGATAAAGTAAAGGGGTAAGTCTATTGAAATTTACATTAAGTTACATGGAGCAGACTTTTGGGGGTTTTCCATTTGAACATACTGTACTTACCCGTGCACTGTCCTACAAAAAGACAGTCTGTGACGTCATTTATACGCTAAACAAACACGAGACAACAATGAAGGACATCGCAGCACCGATGTGAAGGCTTCCTTTTTCCACCTCAGAAATATTGCCAGACTACGCCCAAAGCTAAATCTGTCAGTCGCTGAAAAGCGGATCAACTCATTTGTTGTCACACGGCTGGACTACTGCAATGCCGTTTTAGCCAGAGTTTCTAACTTTTGACCATGTGACTCACGTCTTGAAGTCTCAGGTTCCGTGTTGACTACACGATCATGATGTTGAGCGACAGGGTCAACATCATGATCTTGTCTTGTCTTGGCTCCACAATACTTATCTGGCCTATTAATCCTGTGTACCCCGATTCGCAGTCTGTGCTCATCACAGAGTCATTTGCTAACTGTTCCTCAAATCCACCTAAAATCCATGTGTGTCAAGGCCTTTTCGGTCTTTGCTCCTTCACTCTGGAACTCTCTCCCTCCTGAAACCAGGGAGGCCCAGACTCTTGGTATTTTTAAAGCTCTACTCAAGGCACACTTTTTGAGACTTGTTTTCGATTGCTGGTGTTTTTTATGAATGTTTTTTTTTTTTTACAATTTTCTTAATTTTAATTAATTTTCTCTGTTTTTATTAACACTTAACAGCCATATTTTTCTGTGGCTTGATATTCTATGTACAGCGCTTTGAGAAGCTGCTTTTAAAGGCGCTCTATAAAATAAGGTTTATTATTATTATTGCTATCATTATTATGTTCTGACTAAACTTCAGGTTTGGTTCACGTCTCAGGCATTTACCACACTGATGATCAGAAAAATAATTAAATCAAATGCTTGCTGTTGTTTAAAATGTCTTAAGTGGACACTCAGGTGAAAGACCCCTACTGAATTGTATAATTTTCTGGCCAATCAGCATCCAGCAGCCCTGATTTAACCTCACCAAGCATGTGCCGGAACTGAAACTGTTTAATGGGGGCTGGCCCCTAGTGGAAATGCAAAAATACTGCATGTAGGCCATGTCATTTAGAGGGGTACTAGTAGTGCCACTGGTGTTATTTGCTTTCCATAGTTACATCAAACAATAAATTCACAACCAGAAAACAAAAAGACCTAAAACCGTTGACACCTTGCATGCTAGAGCAAAGAAGAAAAAGACTCAATCATTACTTCTTTTACTGTGGTAAATCTAGCAAAGTACTGAGCAGCTGCAGCGCCGGGGGTGTGTTCCTGGTCCCGCTGAAGTCCCCTAACAGGGTCCATACCGTAGAAGGATATTGTGTAGACCTCCACCCTAACCTGAGTACCGATCTAAAGGTTACCTCATCATGCCCCTACTTATACCCTAATCTAAATTCAGACCCCTAACCTAATCAGGATGGAGTATAATGAGTTGTAAGTACAAGATAATTACCAGCAGACACTGTCTGGGCAACGTGCAGTCCACCAGTGGACCGTTACATCCTCACATATAGTTCCTATGGGCCATGTACAAGATTTTAATACTACACTAAAGTCACAGCAACAGAAGATAATTTTCCAGATATTGACAGAAGCTGGTCCATTTACTAAGAAAAGATGAGATAGATGAATGCCTCACTACAGACATATTTTGTTTGGATTTTTCAGTATAATAATCTATGGCTGAAGCAGACTTGAATTTGTTTGCCTCCTTGTAGCGGATCTAAGGCCACAATGTCTCCTATGGAAAGGACTAAGGAGACATGTGGGCGGGGTTTGCCATCAAACAACTTCTTTTATTACATACTCCATACATATTTATGCACTTGATCAAATGAAAAAGGTGGTATTTCATACCAGAAAAACTTATTCTCCCCAGTTAATCTAAACACTTTTCCCTAATGTATATGATCTATATTTGCTGCTAAATTCTCAACTAAGGGATAGAGTTTGAAAATGTTAACTGAAAAAAGTGATGCATTAAAAATTAAGCAAGAAGATTCACTTTTTTTTCTGTCACGTCAAAGCAAGTTTACTTTTTCAGAGTCAACCTTTTAGCCATTTCTTGCAAAAATCATTTTATTTTGTTTGGAGTGATTCTTGTGCTTATCAGTTGAATGACTGTTGACTCAATGCTATAGATGCTCATGCTAATGTTTAAAAGTGAGTTTCATTAAAGTCTCAGCTCTGAATGAATGGAATAATATTGCTGTACATATGACTGTGAGAGGGTTCTGTACAATTCATGTACTGAAATAATTAGTTGTGGCTTTTAGATGTGTCAGATTTCACGCTATTTAACATTCGTATTAGTTCTTTTGAATCATTCTGCTGCTAATTGACATAGACAGTGGGGGAGGACTGGCCCTTGGGTATACACTCCTGCAGACACTGATTGGTGTTTTAGAGATATAATCCTATCGCTCCAAATTAGGGAATGGCTTTTAAAACAAGATCCTTAAATCTTTTAATTAAACGGCTTGTGATAGATTAAGTGTCGTGCTTTTAGGTGTGAAGTATCAGATGTGCTTTGACTGTTTGCCAAAGGTTTTTGGTGCCAGGTATGCAGAGCATGCTAGGTACATCCACTGAGAAGCTCTGATTTCTATCAATATGACATTCACCGTTTTGGGCTCTCAGAGGCAATGTAAGAACATCTCAAGGAGGGACATCAACCTCCTAGTCAACAGTGGGGTGTGCAAGACAGAATTTTAAAAAGGAAAGGAAGCCTTTCCACCTATCGGATTCGAAAGGTGATGTTTCTCCAAGTAGAAAGCCCCCTCTGGAGGAACATCTACACATTCTACTCTGAGGTGCACACGGCTTAACCTCTGAACCCTGCAGGGAAGGTTGAAGGGAATTGTCAAAGTGAGCTTTTAAAGGATTCTGTGTATGAGAAGGAGGGCTAATTGGTTAAATCAACCTACTCGCTCAGCATGAGCAAAGCATTTTTAACCCTATTAACTTAAACTTACGCTTATGAATGTGTGGGCAAAATGCGCAATTTCTACAGTTTGCAGACCAATGTACGTCTTCATGAATGGAAAATTAGTTGCAGACTGACCATTTTATGTAACGAACGTGAATAGGACCCAGAAGCAACCAGAGGCGTACGGTCAGTTCAAACAGATTTATTTGCAGACAGGGGCTCGGCAAAGGCGTGGTCAGAACAGTCCAGGTTCGATAACGGGTGGTGCAGGCAGCGCAGATAATCCAACTCGTGGTAAAGGGGGCCGGTCGAGGGTCAAAGCCAGGGGAGCAATCCAGGGGAGCAGGCGGGAGCACGTAGTCAGGCAGGCGAGGTCGGAACACGGGGAGACAGGCAGGATCAAGAGACTGATGGAGCAGATCTCAGGCAGGTGGACTAAACAGACCGGGAGTAGGCAAGCTCGGGAGTCGGAGTCAGACGGGTCGTAAAGAGGAGATGGTTGTAGACTTCAGGAAGAACACAGCACCACCTGCTCCCATCACTCTGTGTGGCTCCACAATTGCTTCTGTGGAGTCCTTCTGTTTCCTGGGGATCACAATAACCCAGGACCTCAAGTGGGAGCTGAACATCAGATCCCTCACAAAGAAAGCCCAGCAGAGGATGTTCTTCCTGCGGCAGCTGAAGAAGTTCAACCTGCCCAAGGCAATGATGGTGCACTTCTACACAGCCATCATTGAGTCCATCCTCACCTCCTCCATCTCCATCTGGTACGCTGCTGCCAATGCTAAGGACAAGCGCAGACTGCAGCGTATCATTCGCTCAGCCGAGAAGGTGATTGGCTGCGATCTGCCATCCCTCCAGGACCTGTACGCCTCCAGGACATTAAGGCGTGCAGGAAGGATCATGTCTGATCCTTCTCACCCTGGCCACAAACTCTTTGAAACCCTCCCGTCTGGCAGAAGGTTGAGGACCATCAGGACCAAAACCTCACGCCATAAAGACAGTTTTTATCCAACAGCAACTGGCCTCATCAACAAGGCCAGCGACCCCCACCTATTCTTCTCCCACCCCCCTCTACCTCACTAATGTACCCAATGCTTCAGCATTTTCTGGTCTGTTGCTGCAGATCAACATTGCACATCTCAATTGTTAATTTGCACAGTCGGATCTATATTTTTAAAGATTGTTCATTTGTACATTCAGATTTATATTTTTAAAGACTGTATTTTTCAGTTTTATCATTCTCTGTCCTATATTTTTATTTCTACATTTTATTTTATTCTTGCTTCTCATAGAAGTGTTGTGTTGTGCACTAAACACCAAGGCAAATTCCTTGTAAGTCTGAAAACCTACTTGGCAATAAACCTGATTCTGATTCTGATTCTGATTCTGAACAGGCAGACAGAATCAGGATATAATGCTGGAAGTACTCACACGAGGCTCGATACGTTCTGGCAACGAGTTCAGGTAAGCATGGTGATTATATGGAGGTGGGAACAGGTGAGAGTGATGAGCGCTGATTGCGGGTGAGTAGCTGAGCCGGTGTGCAGGTGGGGGTGGAGCCAGCTCCATTTTACTAGAATATACGATAATATATTAACTGGGGGTGGCCACCGTGGTTAGCACCAGCGCTGCACAGCAAGATGGTTCCTGGTTTGAATCCAGGGGGATTGGTGAAATCAGCATGTTCTCCCCGGGTTTCCTCTGGGAACTCAGACTTCTTCTCACCATCCAAAAATTGCCCCTAGGAGTGAATGTGAGTGTGTGTGGTCGTTTGTCTCTGTGTGGCCCTGTGATGGACCGGTGACCTGTCCAGGTGTACCCCGCCTGTCGCCCAATGTCATTTGGGAAAGGCTCCACCCTGCCCCATGATCCTACTCGGAATAAGCGGATGGTTGATGGATATAGATGATGATTGGACTAACTGCACCCTGCTATTTTTATTGTGTCCTTTCTTCAAAGACTTTGAGGCTTCATAGGTTTATTGTCTACCTTTTTGTGTTTGTGACTTAAGTATTTGCAGTTATGATAGTATCCTGAAATGGCATACATTGTTCGAAACTCCAGAAAAAAAAAAAAGTGTTTAACCTAATCTAAGTGGCTACATTTACAGGTGGAAGGAGCACAAATCCGAATTTCTAATGGAATATGCAATGCCCCACCTGCACAACAATAATGGGTTAAAGTATTTACTCAGCCATTGGTTGAAGCCCCTAAACTGTTAAATTTCACCCCGTTTCTCATTAAAAACCCTGCACATTTACATATTTACACTTTAAAATGGCTGCTAGGTTACTCAGGTTCATCATTTTTTCTCGATTTCATCAAACGTGCAAAATAGCCCAATCTCTTCCCTGAGTGGCCGCTCCAGAATTAGAGGAGAAAAGCATCTGTCAAGACTTAAATTGAAATATACAATTTTAGGCAAATTTTTCATGAAACTCGGTCCACAAGTTGACAGGATGGGATTTGTTGTTTATGAAGACAGTTTGAAACTACAACTGTTACCAGATTCACATTTTTTGCAGCACAGACGGATAGAAGAAATATATTTTGTCAGGCCAAATATGGCTCCCTTATTCCCTCCTGTATAGAAAGTAAAAGGACCAGGAAGTAGAAACAGCTGTAGTGAAAGCTAGGGCATCGTGCACAACTTTAGAGCTCCAGCTTTCCGAATCTTAATCTAACACATCGTACAACCGTGGACAACATCACTCCCAAAATGACCAGCTTGCTTGGAAAACAACTGACTGCATGGCAGAAAAGCCATTAGAAAAGTTCATTAGCTTTTCTTTTCTCATTGGCTCTAGATTTGTTGGATTTTTTTTTGTTTGATTTTTTTGGGGGTGAGAAACAGCTAACAAATGCAGGATAGAAAATAGGTTAGAAAAATACCGACCGATAAAAATAAAAAAAACCCAAACAAAACGTAAGAAGACGTTACCCTTGACAACTGAATTCAAGATTAAAGGCATCTCACACGGGCTAAGCAGGACAGAGCAGGGCACATGAGCAATGAGGAATCAGGGAATTTTTGTTGAGCTCCGGCCTTTGCTTCTCAGAGCCCATAGTATAAATCATGAATCATTTACAGTCTCTTTCCCTCAGGATCCCCTGCTTAAATATTAATGCTCTCCATTCAGATCACAGCCACGCTGACCCCCATAGCTGGGTCTGCTCCCCAAGGACGGCATGTATACAACTTCTCTGCTCCCACACACAGTTGTACTTCCATGGACCATCTCTAAATGCAGATAGAAAACAGCGAACTGCTAAAACCTCCTACCATATATCATTCAGTCCCTAAGGTATGTGTGCACAAGTGAACTAATAAGAGCACATATTACACCTACAACGCATGCAGTTTGAGACAAATTGCATTCCCTTGTATCTAAAAAAAACAACATATTGTTGAAACAAAAGTGGTGCACTCAGTCCAGGCCACATGTCACTGGACCTCAGGCCTGAATATTAAGATGAAAGTGAAGCTTGTTTTTCTCAGAAAAGTTTTGTGTGTGTCATACAAACAAAACAAATATTTCTTGCTTTCATAATTAAGGCTTCATAATCAAGCTTCCTGTCCTGGTTAACCAGCAACTGATCTGTTAAAATTTTATTCCAGGATGTCCTTGTTATAAATCTGCCATTTTAGAAGGACCCACAAGCTTCTGGTAGGTTTACAGTCTGAGGTGTTAAGAGCCAGGCCAACCTAATCCTCTCTGGGATCTGAATTATGAACAATCTTAGTGCAGTCCTTGGCTATAAATGACCCGTGTAATGACATGAATCTTCCTTTTTTGTTCTACCTCTTGTCCTTTTCAGCATTCTGGCAGCAGAACCGAAATCTGAGTAGCGTGCTACGCTGAACACATTTGCTTTACCAAGGAATGCTTTGTTGGTGAGAAGCCCCCCCCGATTACCCAAAACTGCTCCATCGATTCACCCCTGCCACCAAACCTACACAGGTCCAAAAATGCCAAACCCAAATGAGGGGCAGGGAAGAAAGAAGAGCAAAGGAAAGGAGAGATATCCTTTAGAGAGAAAGACAAAAAAGAAAGAAAAAAAAGACAACAAAACCACACAACCAGCTACCACGGCTGCAGAAAAAGAAACAGTTCCCTGTGGGCAATCCGGGTGGAAACCTATAGGAGTCCCCGCAAAAGGACACAGGGAAGACAAAAGAACTAACAAGCAACAAAAGCACCACCACTGGTAGCAGGACATTAGAGAGCTTCTCAGAGCTGAGCAGCAGCTGGACAGAAGCTTAAGGAGGCGTGTGTCTGGGTATCTGACTGTGTGTGTGTGTGTGTGTGTGTGTTTGAAAGAATGAGAACCCGCTGCCCAGGTTTCCCAGATCGTGCTCAGTTATGGTGCAGAGGGGGCATCAGCCATGCAAACACATGCAAACGCTGCCCTCCTCTGTGCTCTTAAGCTACAGTAAAAAAAAAACGATGCATCGACATTAATTGACCATGTGCACGTGCGTGTGCGTGTGCATGGTTGTGTTTCAGCCATAACTGCTCTGAGACATGTCTACATAGCCAAGTTAGACCAGGCAGAGAATATCCTTATGAATTTCAAAAATAGAAGCACAAGTGACTAAAATGTTCTGAAGATTACCTGAGGATATTTCTTCAATGAACTAATATCAAGTTTTTGATTCTATTTTGTTTTTTTTTAAAAATAGTTTTAACATTTCAACGGTTGAAATGCTTGCAGTTTTTGTCATTTTTTAGTTAAATACCCATTTTCACCAGAGCAGTGTGTTTGCTGAGCACGTGGGCCATTTTCCTGGTGCTTCATACGTGGTGTGTGTTGCGTCTGGCGCGTTAGAGGGGCTGACAGAAGCGGAGGAGAGCTGAAACACTGCCGACAGCGGCTATTAAGTTACATGAAGTCAAGTTCTTTCTTCTGTCACTACAAATGAACCTTTACACAATGAATGCTGTAACTCGATACATTGTTCAATATAAAATATAGATTAATGCGGCTTTAGGGTTAGGAAGAGATTGTTATCGATTGCGGGGTAGATGTGGATGAAAGTGTGTGTGCTCTCGCCTCCCTTATGTTTCCAGGACTGGTAGCTTGACATTAGTGCTTAGGACAACCTTTGCTTTCCAAAAGACGTTCGCACTACGAAAAATGCCTCGGCATGTCTGCAGTGTGACACAAAGCGGAAGTGAAGAGTGACGGATAAAACGCACTGGCAGTGGTATGTGTGAATCCATGTGTGAAGGTCAAGACGTAATCAAAAAAGAGGGCATGTTTCAACATCAAACTCCCGCCCTGTCTCCTTATAGCTCCGGTTTCCTCCATTCTGTCTTTCCTGAAAGCTACATTAGAGCGCTGCGCATTTGACACGAAAGCAAACATTCCTAACATCTGTCACAACCACGTGTGAGCTCCTCCGATCCAGCTCTGCAAAAAAATATGGGAATCTATCTCCAGCTCATACTGCCAGCATCCCAATTAGTGTCACCCTCTCGAGCCTGATGCTTCCTTCTATTCGCCGCAGACTCTCATTCCATTTCCCTCTTTGTTCTGCCCCTTTAATTCTATATTTTTAGCTTTAGGCACACTCACAGGTATCTGCTCAATGTGATTTTTCTTTTTTTCTACTTTCCACTCTATGTGCACTACTGGTTCTGTCTCAGTGCTCTTTTAATATGGCTGCTGTTTAGATCAATCCTGCCAAATCAATACTTAATATCAGAAAGAAGCGCTGGCCTTTTACTGTATGTACCCTGGCGTATCGTCAAGACACACCAACTATCGTCTCCGTTCAACCTATTCACACCAAAAGTAATGAGATATTGAATTGGATTCGGACACACTGAGGAGGGGCCGGTGCTGTACCTTCTACACTTGGTATACATCCCCCCCCAAAATCCTTGTCCAGCAACAAAGAACCTGATAACATTTGACATCAGGGCCGCATTTTTCTTCATTTGTTTCTTATTCTCTGGACAATATTGTGAGCTTCACATTGACCAAATCGTCCAGGAATCCTCCCTGAGCTCAGTAATTGACAAGTATTTCACATGATAAATGCACCCCGAGTAACTGACCTCTCTTTCCTTAAAGCGCGCATTTCTAACCTCATGTAAAATAAAAAGGACCTACTTTCAAATGCCTCCTTCTCTCTCAAGATATTCCCAGTCCTCCTATTAAGCATGCATTACAGGCCTAAATGTGCTGGCTGCAATGAGCGCGCTTGCAAACGGAATTTAGGCATGTCTTGCACGGCGTGTATAATTCATCATGTTCGGAGCCACGAGCTTTTTAATGGTCTCAGCTCTCATTACGCAGTCCTGTTTCTCTAGCTATTCCTTCTGAGAGTTCCCCCTAATGGCGGGACAAACAGATGCATATGAGATTGTAATTACAGCACTTTTGAGCAATAATTGGAACCATCCTCATGAAGGAGGAAAAGGAAAACAGAGCTGATGCAGCTGTATCTACCAGCAGGAGGAATAGACAGCCACCTGGTCAGGCTCCGTCGGATTACCCAACAAGCATGTCTGTCATTAGTCACCACTGGCGTCTCTTCGTCTTCCCGTTTCTATCTGCTTCCTGTCGCCGGAGTGAGTGATTTGGCCTTCGGAAGAAGCCGAGCATCATGTCAGAGCTGTCGGCCGCTCCTCTGTCAGCAGTCCGCTGCTGATTCATCCGCCTCAAACCGATAGAAGCAGCTGATGCCTCGGAGAGACTAATTGAATTGAGACATTCGTTGCAAGGAAATAGTTTCATTTACATTTTTTCATACATATCAAGAGCTGGAGGGGTAGAAAAAACCCCGTGAAACTGCACAGTGTTGCTTAATTAAGGAAACGAGGGAGACAGAGGTGAACGGGAATCGTGCTGCCGTTTGACAGCATGTTCAAACCCTTGTAGTGTGACTTTGCACAGGACAGTTTAATTGTCTCAGAAGCAACAGGGAAACTAATAGAATCAGGTAATTGACAGCCTTAGCGAGACAGAAAGCACGTGTCCAAATAAATCTGGCAAGGCTCCTTCTGTTGCTCAAAACAGGAGTGCCAGATCCTCACTCCCCTGCCAAAAGCAGCTCATGCATAAACAACACTGTCATATTTCCGTGGGCATCCCCGCAGAGTCCGGCCACCATTGTGCTGCTCCACTAACTACCTCTGCTGGGGGAACATGGCGGCTTCGCCACAACACATGTTCTTAGTGATTAGAATTCACTCTGCCCTCGTGAGCCTCTCTTATCGGTGAGTAGTTTTTGTGTTTCTCAGCGCGGGTCACAAGGGGCAGCTGGGGGAGGCTGATAAAAAATAATATTTTTCATTTCCACTGAGTTGACACTAGCAGTACCATGGAGAATGTTGTCATGGCCGTCCTCTGGTGTGCTGGCCTGATAAAAACAGATTCCCTCCTCGGCACTTGAGCTGTATTGTTCTCACGCCCCCCATCTTTATTTAAAGCTTATTGTTGGAACACTGGGTGATTATTGGGTTTTGTCAGGGCAGGCTCAGAATGAGTGGAGCACAGTGACGGGGCCACGTGACCTCATTCCCTGCCCCAGTGCCGTGGAGCAAAGTGAGCCCGCATCCAGCCACCGCTGGCACCTCAAAGGATTCTGATTTTCAGAGCAGCTTTCCGAAATGATGAGAGGTTTTCCCAGGGATAAACGGGGAATGAAACTGTTTTTCTGTGCCATGGCTCTCTGTTAAGAAACAAACTGTGGAGAAAACGTTATTTTCCTCGTGTTCGCTGTCATACCTTATCAGCATCATTTAAATTCACACCTGAAAGGATTCCAGAGCAAATAATGAATCCGGTGCCAACTCTTCGGAGAGTTAACTTTGATGAAATGTGACTTGGAATATGAAAACTGACCGGTTGTTTTAATTTAAAAAAAAGTTCTTGCTTACATAGACTCTTAGTGTAGTTCCCGTCAGACAGACCATGTTCTCACTGAGTTTCTGTGTTTGTATTCAGTTACTCCAGAGAGAAAACGCTTTCAAGAGAGACAGAGATCATCTAAAATTCATGCACCCAATGATGGCGATTGACCTTGTAAGCTTCTCAACCTTGCAGCCAAGTAAAGTTTCACTTGTGCTCCCAGCTTTGGGACCTAATGAGGGTTTGTGGAGAGAGGTGTGCCTGCTATCTACAGTGCCTTGTTGTGAAATTAAAGGTCATTCTCACTGGATGAGCGACCCTGATACCATCTATCTCTCTTCTCGCTGGCCATGGGGGAAATCAAACACGATTAGACCGCAGAAGCATCTTTTATCATTGTGGTCATTACCATCTGAATCATCACCCAGGCCACGGCGCATCGCTTTAGCTCCCCATTTAACTTCTCACCAGTTGTGTGTCATACATATCCACCAGTGACAATGTGTCCACCAGTATTGGGAATTATGCAGAAAAGAAAGCAATTAGTGGGTTGGAAAAGGCTGAAGACTCACAGGCAGGGCGTGCACAGTGTTGGAACAAGACGAAAGGGAAATAGAAGTTAGAGAGCAGAATCAGTTATTACCGCCACTAATGAGGGCAACACAACGGGCTGGAGGGGGATCTGAATAATGTACCTGCTGACGTGAAATGGACGCAAAAGCTCTGACTCTTCTCATACCAGAACATATCAACTTGACTGACTTGAATGGGATCATCAGTAAACAACAATAAAAATGTCTCTCTCTTAAGGCACACCTGCATGCTGTTTAGTTATTTATTTCTTTTCTTTGATTCTGAATAAAATAGTAATTTTTATAGTTTTCGGAGCTAATTCTTTTTTGCGCTGTGATCACAGGAACTGAAGTTGATTGTAGCCCATGGAAGGTTGTTTTTTTCCATAAGGTCTGTCTGAGACCAGTTGAACATCTTAGAGAAAAATGTGTAATGTGTATGTCCCATTCCAGCAATCACAATCAAGAGGGTTTCAAAAATATCCTGAACAGAACAGAAAGACAAATAGCAAAGCTAGACATTTACCAGGCTTATATGGGATTGTAGAAGGATAATCCCCATCGACATTGCAAATTAACCAGAAAAAAAATGCCCTTTTTCCGAAGTTTTCCGAAGTTTTCCGAGTTTTTCCGAAATCCCTCAGAGAGTCCTCAGCTCTTTCTCTATTCCTATACGGGGTAGGAAGAATTCAGTTTGAAAATAAAACACTGCTAACATGAATGAATATCAAAACCTACTTAAGGTGGCAGGACAGGTAAAATAAGTACGATGAATCATGGGACTCTCATCTTGGAGGAGATATTTACTTCCATTTGAAGAGGTCCTGTCTGCTCCCGTTGTTGTTTTCAGACAGCAGTTTACTCTCCTTTTATAACTCAGGGTTTTTGGTGAGCCTTGCAGATACATTTCATTTTGATATTAAAATGGACTCTATTCTCGACAGACTCTGACAAAAAGGTCTATGTGGCTAGGAAAGAGATTGCCTGTTTGATGTAGAATCCTACAGGGGTTGGACAATGAAACTGAAACACCTCTCATTTTAGTGTGCGAGGTTTCATGGCTAAACTGGACCAGCCTGGTGGCCAATCTTCATTAATTGCACATTGAACCAATAAGAGCAGACTGTGAAGGTCCAATTAGCACGGTAAGAGCACAGTTTTGCTCAAAATTTTGCAATGCACACAACACTATGGGTGACATACCAGAGTTCAAAAGAGGACAAATTGTTGGTGCACGTCTTGCTGGTACATCTGTGACCAAGAAAGCAAGTGTTTTTGATGTATCAAGAGCCACGGTATCCAGGATAATGTCAACATACCACCAAGAAGGACGAACCACATCCAACAGGATTAACGGTGGACGCAAGAGGAAGCTGTCTGAAAGGGATGTTCGGGTGCTAACCCGGATTGTATCCAAAAAACATAAAACCACGCATGCCCAAATCATGGCAGAATTAAAAGTGCACCTCAACTCTCCTGTTTCCACCAAAACTGTCCGTCGGGAGCTCCACAGGGTCAATATACACGGCCGGGCTGCTACAGCCAAACCTTTGGTCACTCGTGAAAATGCCAAAAGTCGGCTTCAATGGTGCAAGTAGCGCAAATCTTGGGATATGGACAGTGTGAAACATGTATTGTTCTCTGATGAGTCCGCCTTTACTGTTTTCCCCACATCCGGGAGAGTTACGGTGGGGAGAATCCCCAAAGAAGCGTACCACCCAGACTGTTGCATGCCCAGAGTGAAGCATGGGGGTGGACCAGTGATGGTTTGGGCTGCCATATCATGGCATTCCCTTGGCCCCATACTTGTGCTAGATGGGCAAGTCACTGCCAAGGACTACCGAAACATTCTGGAGGACCATGTGCATCCAATGGTTCAAACAATGTATCCTGAAGGAGGTGCAGTGTATCAGGATGACAATGCACCAATACACACAGCAAGACCGGTGAAAGATGGTTTGATGAACATGAAAGTGAAGTTGAACATCTCCCATGGCCTGCACAGTCACCATATCTCAATATTATTGAGCCACTTTGGGGTGTTTTGGAGGAGGGAGTCAGGAAACATTTTCCTCCACCAGCATCACGTCGTGACCTGGCCACTATCTGCAAGAAGAATGGCTTAAAATCCCTCTGACCACTGTGCAGGACTTGTATATGTCATTCCCAAGACGAATTGACGCTGTTTTGGCTGCAAAAGGAGGACCTACACCATACTAATAAAGTATTGTGGTCCAAAACCAGGTGTTTCAGTTTCATTGTCCAACCCCTGTATATCTCATAGTGTTTGTAAAACGTATTAAAGTATGGCCCCCCAAACAGAGTGTCTTGTATGTTTTGGTCTCTAAAAAGAGGCCATAGATGATGTTTTGAGAGTGATACTGTTTTGTTCAGCCACCTTATTGTTGACTTCTGCCATTTTGATGGGGGAGTCCACAGCCTTGTCCTCAGCCTCTGTTTCTTTGAGAGAGGCTCTGCCAGCTGCGTGGAAGAGATACTTGAATTACTCGTTCTGCTGTTGAACAGTTGTGAGATTTGATTATTATTATCATTTGCTTTGTTAACTTTTTGATCTCTCTTATGTTTTGAGAACTGTGCTTAACCTCTAATCTACAATTTGGGCCTTGACCACCTGACTCATGATTGAGTCATGTATGCTGATGTATGATCAGATGATGTATTCTGAATAAAAAGGATGCACGAAGGGAGGAAAGCCGAAGATCATTCGAGAGAGACTTTGGGCTCTGAGACGTCTCTTCCTTTTGCACAAAGTATTGGAAACCACAGAACTTTGTCCGTGTCTGTTTTATTTTTGTTGTAATTGTTGAATTCCTCCTATGAGATTAGTAACCACTGACACTACAGACCTTTTATCTATTCAGTACTGTTCAGGTCCCCGTTCAGCTTGAGGGCTTTGAAAACCTTCAGGGTACAGCTACTGAAAGTTGTATCTGCAATGTTTGCCCTGAAATTGGTCCTTTTAGATGCCACATTCTCAACTTCCCCCTGGCATAGGAGACAAATCTGATGGACAGGGGCTGGAGATTCCCAGTTCAACTTCACTCCCCATTAAGGTTCACCAGGTCTATTTGGCAGTTCCTGCTTATGGAACTACCTATGGATCTAATACAGGGATCCCAGACTGAATTCTCCCACGGGCCAAGCTATATCCACAACAGACAGAAGGGCCAGAAAATTGGAATAACAATCTGTACAATACAAAAACAAAAACAAAAACAAACGTTCATTTTGCATTTAAACAAGTTTTTGAACAAGTACTTTTACAGAGATGGACAACAACAGCATATTTAAAAAAGAAACTATTGGACATTCTTAAATGTGCTTACAAAACAGATTTTTATTAATTTCAGTCACAATTTTGCAAAAGCCTTTCTTATTTCTGCATTACTTTAAGCCATTCAAGTATTTTCCAGGTCATGTTCTCTCAGAAAGAAACTTCAAATCCAGACTTTAATAATTTGATTATATCCACAGTTAATTTAGACCATCACAGGCACAGCGCGCAAGCTAAAAAAAGATACAACAGCCATTAAAAGTTTTAAAAGGAGCCTTATCTTATGATGTGTTACCAGGACCCAACTGGGATGATACAGAATATGAAGGTTTCTGTTTTTTTATTAGTTTTTTTTTTTTGGAATGGTGAAGACTGGAGGCCTGGGAGAGAGTGCAGCTAACGCGAGGGGCTTGTTCTGCTGTGAGCTGGACTTTCTGCTGTTAGCCTTGCTCTCTGCAGACTTAAAAAGATTTGCTTGCCCACACTTCTGTTTAGGAGGACGGGTTTTTGGTTTCTATCAGATGTATGGCATTATTTCTTTCTTTCTTATTTCCGTCCCTGACTGAATAGCCCCTGTCAGCATGGCTGACGCTAATTAGCTTAGCACAGAAATGACTTATGAGGTTTGAGAGCCTCAGTCCCCCTCTGGGCAAGGAGTCACCCAGATGTTGGCCAAAAAAAAGCATGGAATTGTGACAACAGCGGCACCTAAATTACATGTAATATCAAAGTCATAATTAGTCAAACTTTAAATATAAACACCACAATTAGCTTTTTTCCATTTTCCATCTTAATTTTATTTCATTTCCCGCATGAAAACCAGTAACAGCTAATCTCTTAAGATCTGAAAGAATTCAGGCTTTTGTGATGGTTTCCGTTTATTTCTCTTACCTCGGTGTATGACAGTTGATTCTACCTGTTTTTTGAAATTCCAAACACTGCAGCCTCTCAGGAGACGAGACATCCTTGAGTCTGTCTGATCTTCATCTAAACTGCAAGGCCGAAGTTCTGGCTGTCATCCCCAATTGCCCAGGTTGATATACTAACATCACGAACTTCATCTTTTCCATATCAAAATCAAAAACTCTTTTTTTTTTCTTGAGTAATTTACCTATGGGAAATGATGCCAGGGGTGGTGGGGCTGAATGTGGATGCAAATACAGAATAACTCCCTCTGAAATGCCAGAATTAATTAGAGTCTCTTATGGATGTGAGTTAACAAGCCATCAAACATCAGGCACGCTAAGCTGCTGTGAGGCTGCGCTTAATAAAAAAGGATGGATGGAGAGGGAAGGGATGAAGGCTCAAGAATCTTGAGGTCAGGTAGAGAACAGGGCAGGGATGTAAGGGCCTGTTCGCAGCAGGAGTTTAGCCGATAATTGGGATGGAGACATAGTTAAAATAATGGGCAGTGTTGTACAGGTTGGAGGGGGCAGTTGGAGGAAACAAAGGTAGCTGTGGAGGGGGGAGGAAAAATAGAGAATAGACCGGCAAGGAGAAGGGAGCTGATGAAAAAGAGAAGAAGAGGTGCCTGTTGTGTTGGAATCCTGCTCCAGAGACAAGTGAGGACAGGCTTTATTACAAAAATAAAGTGGGGGAAAGGGGCGGTGAGATTGTCTGCAAGAGGGGGAAGTTGGAGTGGAATGACCCTGGAGGAGCAATTTTACTCTGTTACAATGGAATAAGAGTGGAGTTTTCCTTCAGGATGAAGAAGCGTCAAGCTGGTTTCTATGTAAGAGGTTGTTTATTTATTGTGGTATGAGAAAAACACATACGGAGGAGATAGATGGCTGAGGATGAAGATTGTAGGTTCCTATGCCTCCCTTTGTAATGTAATGAAAGGGATAGAAAAAGTTGAGACATGTCGAAAAGGATCCTAGAAAAGGTGGGGGATGGTTGGTGGGAGGGTGCGCTTGCAATTTTGGCAGGCATTTAATGATATGTGAGTGGAGGTGGAAGATTTAATTATACAAGCAAGAGGGTATTCAGGTGATTAGAAAACTTGCCAAGTAGCTTGGGAATGAATGGCTTAGGACGGAGGAGAAGGGGAAGCAATATCCAAATGCCACTCACTCTAAATCACAAGTGACTTTCAATATGATGTTCCTCTGTTCAGTATGACTCTACACGCCCTTATAAAGGGAAATAATGTAGCACACAGGCCCGCTGATGACTCAGAGATGATTCATTCAGCACGCTCCGTGTGCACCAAATAAACGCGTGTCTTTAGCAAGTGTTAGAGGTGCAGGCAAACAGCACCCCACAGACCCAGCCTGTTAACATTGGGCTGCAAAAAGCTTATTACCAGTCTTCAGCAGCAGCTTACTGGAGGAAGACTTTAGCCGAGAAAACCTGAATGCTTCTCTTGCTCTGGAAAATGGAGAAAATGCTAAATCTGAAAGTCGTAACCCAGTTCTTGTCTCCTGCACCACATAAAGCCCCTGGAAGAGAAGGCTCTGAGGAGCTGCTCTCATGCAGGCGCCAACACCCAGGTGAGGATATGTGCTTGACACTACGGCAAGAAAAGGTGTGCAGTCACAGAGAGTTTCAGATGCGGTGAGGGGAAATTCTGATTTTAGGAGAGGTAAGTTTATTTGTGGAGGCCAATTGGTAGACAGTAGGGATGGGAATCTTCACCACCAAGGCGATACGATACACATCTC
>JABUIW010043785.1:0-11988 GCA_013363375.1 Menidia beryllina
AAATATGACTTTTCTAACAACTCTGACGTTACAGCTTTGAGTAGAGTTTTTATTTTTGATTAAAAAAACTGCAATTACATTTTTAAAATTAAATTAAAATTTTTAATATTGTTTTTTTTTTTTTTTAATCCACATTTCAATAGCTTTAGTCTTGCTTTTGGCTCCGGGGGACATAGTTGCAATGTGCACACACTTCCTGAGGGAGCTGCTGTGTTCCAGCGGAAAATAACAGTCCCACTAAGCCAGCTAGACGAGTTTGGGAAAAGTTATGTTTGGCTGTGCAGTGGATAGGGTGACGCGTTTCATAAAAATGGACTTTAATCCTCAATTTTTCACACATGAGTAGTTGAAAATATCCTCATGTCCGAAGATCCAGCAGTCCTGACACATCAACGACGAATGGTAGGAATGTTTAAGCTAATAAGTCCCGGTACTTAGCCTAGCAACAAGGCCTACTTAGCCTAGCAACAAGGCCTAGCGCTAGCGGCTAGCGCTAGCTAGCTAGCCTGAACTGTAGGCCTTAAAATGATAAAGACAGCGTTTACGTGTGGCTGTACTGTGGTTAATGTGACACTGTGTGGCATTTAACCCTTTTATGTATTATGTACATTTTGAGCTCTTGGGTTATTAAGTTGCAGGTCCTTTTTGAAGGCAGCCACAGTTAGCTTCCGCGGCTAGCCAGTGTGTTTACTGCATTATTAAAGCTGACAGAATGTCAACGTTACGCCGTTTGGCCGCATTTGACAGAATTATAAGCAATAATGGAGATTATTTGTTTAGGTGGTTAACAATAAGCCCTCTGACTCGCATGCTTATATAGTTGTCCATGGTTATACGTCTTAAAAGTATTCTGTGACGTTCTTGTCCTGAGTTTTCCAATAATTAAGCTTTGACACTAACATATTTGTCATGTTTTTTCCAGTAATTCACTAGCTTTTTTAAGCTAGTAATGTCTCTAACTTTGCCAAGCAACGATATGTTGGAAACGCCACCTGGATATCCATTTGAAGAAATCAATTATGAAGACATTGAAGTTGAAGAGGTTGGTTTTTGTTTTTTTCTGTTTGCAATTCTTCCATTTAATAATGAGTGTGTTTAAAATAAGATTAGAAATTAGATGTAACTTGGTTATGAACTGTTTCCAGGTGGTGGGAAGAGGAGCATTTGGGGTTGTCTGCAAAGCCAAATGGAAAGGAAACGATGTTGCTATCAAGACCATTGAGAGTGAATCGGAGAGGAAAGCCTTTATTGTTGAGGTGCTGACACCTTTCATCATTTTCAGTGGTCATTTGAAACATTAAGCAGCTAATGTGACAGATGTGTGACCTAACTGTATACAGGCCTGCTTGGATGTAGTTGTGTTAAAGAGCTGAATGTATGTGTGTAAAACTATGTGCCCTATTCACTGTTTGTGTCCAGCTCCGGCAGCTTTCACGCGTCAACCACCACAATATTGTAAAGTTGTATGGTGCGTGCAAAAATCCAGTAAGTTAACTAAAGTCTTACTGTCTCTTATGCAGCCATTGGAATCTGGGTCTGTCTGATATAAGAACTTTTATGGATGTCTTTTCCAATCAGGTCTGCCTTGTGATGGAGTATGCTGAGGGTGGATCTTTGTACAATGGTGAGTTGAGATAAAAGTGGTCAGCACTTCATATAATAAACAGCCTGCATGTCCTGTCACCAGATGTAAGAAGCAGCCCTTTTGTGTTGACACTGCATGATAAGCCATGTTTCTGATTCATGTATAAACCACGCGTACTGTGATAACTGGTGTAAGCTTGTTGGCCTGCCTTAAATATCCAAAAGGAGCAGGTAAATAACAATAAGCTACATGTAATATTGCTTACTGTTTAAGCAAAGTGAGCTTGATAAAACTTATTCCAATTTCTGGAGATATAAAACTCAAATCTTGATTTCTTATAAAAACACGCACACATGTAACTGGTAGCACTCAAAAGTTTGGACACTTTTCCATACATTTTAGATGAGTGCTTAACATAATTGGTTAGAATGATATCATGCAACGATTGCGTTGCAATGATTTTGATTTTGATTTGCTTAAATTGGAAGTTTGAAGTTCATGGAGCTGACATTAGTTGTGATGTGGTGCTACATTGATAAACCTTAATAAAATAGTTTCCAACAAACCAAAAATAACCTTGTCCTGTCGAGTTATGTACAAATTGGGATTTATTTCTAAAATTAAGATTCTAGCAGTCAAAAGCGAGCAGAACTGTGTTCAGCCCTGCTTAATAAGAAACTAAAAACGTGTCCAAACTTATGAGCAGCTGTGTTTGTGTGTGCATTTCGTTTGCTGTGGGGGATCCTATTGATAGTTTTGGCTTTTGGATCTTGTTGTAGCAGTATTTCATCAAATACATTGTTTAAGATATGAAATTCTTGAAAATATGTTTTCTAAAAAATGAAATTGTGCACAAAAACAATTTTTTTTTTAGAATAGAGGACTCCCAGCTCTGAAATGATCAATGTATAGACTGGTTTTTACTTTGTGTAGACTTCGGTACCGTTTTCTTTGCTTAACACATCCCAACAACCTGATGCTTCTATGCTTCACAGTTCAAAACCTCTTATTCAAGCTAAGGGATTTTCTCTGTTTTTGTTTTTTATGTTTGATGGTTGTACAGTGATCCCTCGCCACTTCACGGTTCACTTATCGCGGATTCACTATTTCGCGGATTTTCATAATGCATTTTTTTTTTTTTTGGGGGTGCATTGTGCACTGCATTCTGATTCGCTAAAAACTCACTTCTTGTATCAAAACATAGGACTAACGCTTGGTCGCTTAGCAACCACGGTGCGAATGGCCACTGAACTTAAGCGAGTAGCTGAGGAACGGGACCCTTTGATGAGCCGTTCATTACAGTTCTCCAGCCTCATCGATGGTGGCATGTCGGTGTACGAGGATCTTTTTGCAAAGAAGAAAAAAGAGCGACAACAGCTGCCTATCACTGTGTTCTTCTCCCGAACAAACACACTACCCCTAACCCTAACCCTAACCCTAACCCAGGCTTCAGAAGAAGAGAACACTGCAGAGCGCAGTCAGGATGCAGCGGCCCAGTCTGTTTGTATACATGTAATAGTTGCTAATTGTAAAAAAAAAAAAGTTTTCTATTTCGCGGATTTCACTTATCGCGGGTCATTTTCGGAACGTAACCCCCGCGATAGACGAGGGATTACTGTATTCTCAATCTTGTATCCAAAACATGTTTTCACAGCTTTTCGGTGATGAGGTATAAAACCACTGTGTCAGTGAGATAGGGAGCGATGGGACAGGCCTGTAGCTCCTGGATGACTGCAGTGCCTAACCTCTGCTGGGTTGTTCAGGAGTCCCGTTGTCTGTAGTGGTGGTGTTTGTGACTGTGTTCTCTTGTCCACAGTGCTGCATGGTGCTGAACCCCTCCCTTATTACACTGCTTCCCATGCCATGAGCTGGTGTTTACAGTGTGCCCAAGGAGTGTCCTATCTCCACGGCATGAAACCAAAGGCTCTCATTCACAGGGACCTCAAGCCACCCAAGTATGCATCTTTTCCTCACCTCACATCTTGTTTCACTTCCACCAAACTCCTTTAAATTTGATCAGGTGTAATAATGCACTCATTGTTATGCTGTCTGTATTTCACAAACAGAAGCACAGATTCACAATCTGGATGAAAATCGCTTTATCTCCTGTGTTCACAAGTCGTTTCTGTCCAGTACCGGTTTGCCCTTCCATGATATGGTACAGGACATGACGGTCCAGCTCTTCAGGGCTTTTGGACGCTTTATTTTCCCTGACCGAACCCCTCACTATGGGCAGGTTCAGCTGTTAATCACATGAAGCTGCAGAAACACAGTGGAGTCACACAACTTCACTCCAAGTGTGTGTCCATTACATTATGGTGATATAGCAGATGCTTTTATCCAAAGTGACTTGAAAAGTATAGAGTAGATCTTTCACTGATTCAATTTACAGCAGGCTTTTACTGCAGTGGGTTTAAATGTCTGTAGGGAGAGATAACGACCTCAGAGCTCAAGTCCAGCCACAAAAATCGATCTGATCTTTAGTTTAAGTTAATATACACACTCTGGTATTCATTAGTCATGACCACAGCACAATAACTTATCCCTCCTTTATGTTGTAAATTGTGTGGCAGACTTTCAAAAGACTTCACAGAGTGAGGAACTGTGTCAGTGTATGTCTTGTGGAGATTTCTTTACTTTCTCTCTTTGAGAGCAAGCAGTGCTGTGCAGTGTTTCCAAGTCAGCGTTTAGGATTGGGTTGGTTGTATCATGCCAGCATGACTTACATGATACAATGGAAAATCCTGAGAAGAAAAGCTATAATGCCTTAAAAAAGCATGTTGAGTTATCCAAGTGTTTGATGTCACATGGATTTGAACTTCAGTCTTAAGTTCACAGGGCCAATGCCATTCTGCTCTCCAACTCCAGTGACGTATGCTTTACTTTTAGAGTCTTAACAAACATGGAAATGTAATGACATCATGCAACTTCAAAGAGAAAAGGCAGGAACATGCGTATACAGTTGAAGCCTGCGATCGTTCTGTGTGTCAGACAAAGACAAAGGAATGGATGTGCCACTGAGCTGCTGCAGCAGGAGTAGTTGTAGTAGTTGTGCTAAAATGTATATTCAAAACTGGTTCTGACCCTAGTATTAGCTGCATAATCCTCAATATTGCACCTAGGCTGCAGTAATTTAGTCAATTATACGGTATCACTTACTGAACCCTGTTTTTTGCTGGGGTACTGGTTGTAGAGATGTTTGAATACCTTTAATTCTAGTTTCTTCTGATACTTTGAGATTAATGAATGATCTATTACTAGCCAATTTCCATTTGACTCTCTGAATGTCATTAGCTTTTCCTTATATTCAGTGACGTGTTACTTATTGCTAGATCAGTTTAAATACGCTCTTACAACATCATAAGATGGTATTTCAGACCAGATGTGTATACATGATATCATGAACTCCATAAAGTTGGGCATGGACGTTACATTGAATATTAAGGTTCTTTTGACTCTGGTAATTGAAGGTGGCCTCTGCAGGACACATTTGTCAATTCTTTCTCAAAATAAGTCAAATTCTCTTTAGCTCATTGCTGGTTGAACACTTAAACAGTGTGTTAATCACGCCTTACTCAAAGACAATGATAAAGACAGGATTTCTGGCTCACTCTGTGTCACTGCAGCTTCACATCCTGGCACTAAAGTAAGCTTACTCTGCCCATATCAAAGCTTTCTGATGTAGAAAGCAAAGACAGGAGGGACAGGAGTAGTCTCGAGAGTAATCCCACTGTCCAATGGGAAAACGGCGTCTAGGCTCATGTGTCTGTACGAGTTATGTTCATGAGTGATTGTAGCATATCTGAACGGAAAATATGTGACAAGTTATGAGTTCTTTTTGAGCTTTTAATGGTAACTTATGTTTGGATTATTAAGGATCAGTCAGTTTTGTTCAGAATTTTTTGTAGCACACTGCATTAGAACAGCAACGGTGTCAAATGCAGATTCAGAGTACTCTACCTTTGGTAAAGGAAAGGAAATATTGCACTAAATGGATAACTCAACTCAACTCAACTCAACTTTATTTATAAAGCGCTTTCAGTCAGCCAAAGCTAAAATCAAAGCGCTGTACAGGTCATTTGAGCAGATTATAAAACACAATTATCACCACAACACAAGACAAACTCAAAGATTAAAAAAAAAACAAAAAAAAAATCGGAAGGGCAAAAAAAATAAGAAAAATAAAAATAAGAAAAAACAAAAACCACGTAAGAGAGGGAAATTAAGACAAATAAAAATAATAACAATCGAGTCTGAGATAAGAGAGAGCTTTTTCCTTTACCCTATCAGTAATCTTATACTGGGTTAGTTGAAAAGGTTGGAAATGATTTTCTAATGAGGAGTTTATGCATAGGGACAATTATTGAACTAAACAATTATTTCAATGTTTAATTATGTAATCATTACATAACAACATAGGTGTCATTGCTTTGCTCTAAAAGCTCTGATGGTTTTATTTGCACCAAAAAAAACCTTGCATGTGTTCCTCTTGTTACCTGCGTCTGAACCTAGCGTTGCATTCTTGCACAAAGGGACGGCAGGCCAAATACCGTTTTTAAAAACAGACTTCTCAGTCATAATAAAGTAAAGAAGGATGTGGGTAAACTGAGTTTGTCATCCACTCTTTTTCTCCAGATGGGTTTACATTCATTTTTAGCGATTTCAGAAACTGTATTTCAACTGTTATCATATGTTCTGTTAATTGCATAAATATTTTTAAATTTCATAAGTGAAAGAAAATGACACAGTTGATTGTCAGTTAGAGCTAGATGAGATTGGCCTACTACAGACACAGCTCGGATTTGACAGTGTGGATATGTTAGCACAGCCTGAAGCTCATCTCAGCCACTCCGAATCATTTTGAAATGTTTGTGTTGCTTGTTTGTGCTGAGTTTGAGTTTTGCTTTGTTTCAGTCTTCTTCTGGTGGCGGGCGGCACCGTGCTTAAGATATGTGACTTTGGAACAGCATGTGACATTCAGACTCACATGACCAACAACAAGGGAAGCGCAGCATGGATGGCTCCAGAGGTATTTGAAGGTAAGCGTCAGTTGCATTTCGGCTGCTAGAAAAGCTCGGCATTGCCCCCATCTTAGTGGGTTTGTACTAGGGATGGGAATCTTCACCACCAAGGCGATACGATACACATCTCGATACACAGCCAACGATTCGATACATTCACGATTCATGGGATTTCTAGTGATAAGATTCGATACGATTCTCCAACCTCCTGCGATCCGGTGCGATACAGAACGATCTAAATTTAAAATGCTGCGATACAGTGCGATACGATACGATACAATACGATGCGATGCAATGCAGAAGAAAAGTACACCATGGACTACATAGTTCAAGTTATGGCACGCAAGCTAACTGTGCCTTTTATTTTGAAACAAAGGAAGTGCAACTTAGAGAGTGATTGTCTCTCTGAAACTTCACAAGTGTAAACTTCAGACAAAAATAAGATGTAAATGTATTATCTCTGTTTCGTTTTCCTCCATGCTAACGTGGTTTCTAGCTTGCCGCCTCTGTCCTCTTCCAAAGCGAGTTTAGACCCTCCTACTGGCGCGAGGCTTGGGGCGAGACTTGAGTGGCAGAGAGACTAGCATGCACGCCGTAGGCAGGCAACAGGGATGGAAAGAAACGCAACTAAAACTCAAAGACACGTTTCTAAAAAGTTATAATAACAGAAGATAATAATCGGTTTGTATCGATGCAGGTAGTTTTGATACGATGCGTCTCGAGTTTATGTGCGGTTTTTACCGATGCAGACGTTTGCAAATCGATGCAACCGTATCGCACAGGTCGTTCCGATGTTCCGATACGCATCGGTGAATCTTGCCATGCCTAGTTTGTACCCATTTGTTTCCTGCTTTAGTTGCTGATGTTTGTGTCTGTAGGCTTGTTGTACTCTTACCAGCATCGTTGCATTGTCACTTTTCACATTAATTGCATCTGCTTCCAGCATGGACACATTAATCCTCGATCCATCATCAGTTTCTGTGCTCCTGCGCTTTATTGATGGTAGTCGCAGAAGCATGGCAAGAAGATGAATGGTTTGATGCCACTGCTTTTATTTCCCCAGGGAGACTACACTGTAGACTTTGTGTTCCCATTCAGCCAGGAACCTAATGTATTGTTAAATGATGAGACAAGTTCCTGGCGAAGGGGTCAGGAGGAAAGATGAATTAGCGTCTAGTCATTATCTTGTTTTGGAGGCAAGTTACAAGATTCCAGTGCAATTAAACAACTTACTCCTGCCCTCTCCATGAACTTTTTACAACTAATTTGCGTCATTGTGAAAAGCTATTAGAACACCTCAGTGTAGCATATTTAAAATAGGTTTGAGGGCTTTAATTATGCAATAACAGGCCTGCTAAATAAGCAACACAGGGGCTGTTTTTTTTTCTTCATATTTTCATCCTATTCCCATCTGAAAAGATTAGATCAAACAGCTTTGTTTTCAGAGGCACATCTCGAATGTGCCATAAGAGAGTTCTATTTATCCGTCAGTCAGCAGTGTCAGTCTGAGCTGTGTTTTCTGCTTGAAAGGGACCTCAGGGTTTTGGTTGGTTTCTATGTATTTGCAGGCAGCAATTACAGCGAGAAGTGTGATGTTTTCAGCTGGGGGATCATTCTGTGGGAAGTGATCACTCGCAGGAAGCCCTTTGATGAGATTGGAGGACCAGCATTTCGCATTATGTGGGCAGTTCACAATGGTGAGTCCGATTGCGTTTGAGTGTGTCCAGGCTAAGGCACCCAACAGAGATGCTGAAGGGTGCAGCACTCAGTGCAATAATTCCCACATCAAAGGTGGAGGGAGGTGTACGGAATTAGCCTTTGGGAAAATGTGGCTGTTTCCCACCAGCGAACCTGCCCTCCTTAGCCGCTCCTGTCTGAAGCCAGCAGGAGGCATGTTTATTCTTCATTTCATGTGTCAAACTCTCTGACTCTTTGGAAGTATTTCATCTCTTTTTTTTTTTATTCAGGCACAAGACCTCCATTAATCAAGAACTTGCCCAAACCCATCGAGAGCCTGATGACGCGGTGCTGGTCTAAAGATCCCTCTCAGCGGCCCTCCATGGAGGAAATAGTGAAGATCATGATTCACCTAATGAAGGTAAGCTGTCACTTTGCTCTGTGTTGTAGTTTGTAATCGGCAGAGGGAGGTGGGCACTTTTGCCCAGGCTAAATAATGGAAACCATATTTTTCTGTCCAGTGTTACAGGACTCTCGTATATTTAGGCTTTGTGAATACTTGTTTTCCTGCTTTGTATGGGCGCTTCTTCCCCTCTTACAGGCACACATAAGCTCATTTCACATACACAGTGGAGTCATCAAGCATTTTTTGTAGGGGTGGGACGGTTCACAAAATCCACGGTTCGGTTCGATTCACGGTTTCGTGGTCACGGTTTTCGGTTGTTGATTGTTAGGAAAATCTATTATGTTTTGTATAGTCAGGTTAAAACTGAAAGAAAAAAGTAGTCTGACATTTGATACATCATTGTGACAGTCTTAGGTTAAAAGTAGGTGAGATTCTGCCAGAGAGGAAACAGTGCTAATTCCAACATGTGCTTCCCTCTAAATGCAAACTGGTCCCTACAGCAGACCTAGAAACTGCTGCTGGCGGTCTGATTTTTATTATCGGCTACGCTGCTTCTTCTTCTTCTTGTTTCCTACTGGTGGTTGGCTTTGGGCGCAGTAGCGCCCCCTTCTGCTCTGGAGTGTAAACGCTTCCCTCTGAGAAAAAGGAGCAGCAGGAACCGAACGCAACACACGCCAACCCAACCGAGACAGAACCCAACGGTTCAGACGGTTTTCAGAAACCGTCCCATCCCTAATTTTTTGCTATTCTGGAGCTGGGGTGTGATAAAATAAAAAATTGCTCCAGGCCCCATGGCAAACCGAGCTATTTAGTCATTCCTTTAACTTTTTTTTTTTCAGTACTTCCCAGGATCTGATGAACCTCTTCAATATCCATACCAGTATTCAGATGAGGGACAGAGCAACTCTGCAACCAGTACAGGTACAGTGCACATAAAGTACAGCAACTGCATGAATAAGTTCTGAGATGTAATTAAACCAGTTAGTTCCTTTACAGCTCCTTCTCTTGTTCTCTTTTAACAGTAAAACCGAAACAAAGAATGTTTTTACTGGAGACTGCAGTAGCACCTCTCTATTTAACTGCGTCTAATGTTAAAACACACTCACAATGTGTGCCTCTACATCCAGACATTTCCTCATTTTGCACCTTCTGTGGGACTTTACCTGAAAGCTAGTCATTATTATATTCGGTAAATATTTAAGGAATTGTGAAGTGGCAAGAGACAGCAACTTTATTCAAACAGGCCACTGCAAAGTGAGAACACTTAACGTGGAGAAGTACAGAGATGCCTCGGTTACAGAGACTTGTGTTAACCTCTATAAGAGAGAATAAAGGGCTGTGGAAAATGTCCTCAGAGTGCAGGTGCAGTGCACTTGTGAGATGAGTTTAGAAAATGCTGGTTCACACTGTGCTTCCACCAGACGAGGAGGGGCGAATTTTTGCACCATGTTGTCACAGCTCACTTCCACAGTAGTTAAAAGGTGTCTGATGTGCTCAGAAGAAAACTGAGTATTTCTGGGGCACAATAGACCTGAGGTGAGCAGTAGATGCAGCCATACACATGCACAGCGTGTCCATTTTGAGGACAGTTAGACTGAATAAAGCTGGTGAAACAGAGTAGGAAAAAAAGCACATCCGGCTTTACCTGAAGGACAGGTCATGTACACTCCAGCAGATTGGGATTTTTAAAGAGAGATGGTAACATTTCAGTCTTTTTGGATAGTGTCAATAAACATGAACTGAAAAAAAAAACAAATGAAAGGAAATATAGAAGAAAAAGAGGCATGTGTAAAGGTGTTAAACTGACATTAATGTCACGGTTCTGATTTACAATTGCATTTCTAAGTAGCAATTGCTGTTTGTGTTGGATACAAACCAAAACGAAACAGTGCCATGCAGAGCATTAAAGTTTCTAGTTAACTGTGCACACCTTTCACCAGGTATAGGAATCTATAGCTTCCATGTCATCAGATTGACAGGCTGCATAAAGCAGGTGAGGAAATCGGCATTCTCATATTCTTTTCACTAAAGCTGTATTTTAAACTAAAATATGTATTTTTGCAAGTAGAAAATAGTCGAATAAACTCAGCTGAGTGTTTTAATACAAACGCTCAAACAGAAGCAGTTTGCAGATACACATGTTTGAGTCCTGTAAGAACGACTCCACCAATGCTTTTCTGGAACATTTTCAAATGGAAACCTGGTTAGAATAGGTTGTGAAGTATCTATTGCCAGCAGTTGCTGCCTCTTGGCTTTTTCCATCAGGGGTCACAATAGCCAGTCAGTCTGGAGTCGCAAAGAAAGTTTTGGCAGGCATTTTTATTAGGGATGCTCTTGACAGAATCTTGACACAATACTGCCATTTAGCCGGTATGAAGCCTGGGATAAAACCCCCGACCTACCAATTTGCAGTCCGCCACTCTTAGCCCAGAGTAGTCAGCCCTCATCTATCGCCATAAGTAGCTTTTTGAATTTGATGTGACAAATAATCAGCATATTAAACTGATTAACTAGAAGGAACCAAGTGGCTCAAACTCTGAAAGCACAATAGCTAAACTTTCTCCTGCATTATATCAATGTTTTCTCTGTTCCATCCTCTAGTTTAACAGTACCTTACCCTGAGTCCAACCCAAACAATACATGGACACAATGTCACTAGAGAGCGTTTGAGTGGGCACTTATCTTCTGACAGCCTGCTGTGGGGTCCAGATGAGGAGAAATCATGTCACTGGTTCCTCAGGCTCTCAACATTGTTTCTATTACTAGATGGGAGTGAAACCCTAAGTTTGATACTGACTGCATCAACATTTCTGATTCCTGATCATTGTACAGCAGATAAAGTCTGAAAATCCAAAGTATTCTCCACAAACAATGAAAGCTCTCAAACCTTTCTGTCATGTGTCCTGCAGGTTCCTATGTGGACTATACTGGCACCAGCACGAGCAGCAGGAGTGATGCGAACATGGAGCACAGTGATTCTCAGGGGAGCAACGACACCATCAAGATCACACCTCAGTTTGCACCTCATTTGAAGCCAAAGGTATGGCCAGCAACACACACTGTAATAGTGCTGTAGTGTGAACCCCTCCATTCTCTGTGTCATTGTACGGGAATGAATCCGGTCATAGCATAAATCAGACCTAAAATAAGTTAAACCTGACTATATAATAATAGCTATTAAGCTTCATTTTTGACCATGCGTGTCACACACATCTGGTTGAGGGATAACACGTTTTTCATTAAATCAGTTCCCCTCTTAACTCACTGACTGGCAGCCATTTTCAGAACAGAGAGTCGCT
>JABUIW010043787.1:1017-23368 GCA_013363375.1 Menidia beryllina
ATACATACATACATACATACATACATACATACATACATACATACATACATACATACATACATACATACACATATAACAGCCCACCTTACTGAATCAAAAGGTTTTTTCAGCATCTAAACTCAAGATCAGAGTTTCAAATTTATGCTGACTAACATGCTTCATAATATGCAGGGTTTTTCAAATATTGTCTTGAGTTTGCCTTTGTCTAATAAAGCCTGTCTGGTCTTTGTTAATGAGGTCTGGCAGTACTATTTCCAATCTGTATATCAGTGAAAACCATATATGTTGTTGGCTTCTTGGAAATAACAGAAGAGTTGCGTCTGTCCAGACCAGCCCGATGCACTGAATTCTCTTTAATTTTATCTTTCGTTTTTGCTGTCACTGTTTGGTCTTGTTAACTGGTTGGACATTTTGGGTTCTTTAATTGTTTTCCTGTCTATGGCCCCCAACTGTGTTGATAGTGCTTTCCCTGATGGGTCGAATGCAGTTCATTTTCAAAAGGGGGAGAGTAGGAGAACTACAGACAGAAATCGATGTACATGGCTTCCTTAATCATTTGACCCTCTTTTATGCTGGACACAACCACCATGAATTTCAGATCACTAACTATTTTTTATCATTACCAGGATAGAATAAAAAAAAATTAAAAAAATAAAACAGTTTGTAACAATAAAATAACACTGTGATGAGTGTCTCTCAACAGGTTACAGCTTAACACAACATCAAAGCTCAGGAGCGCACATCTCCTGTAGGAGCACCAGAGCTGGACTCTGAGGAAGAAAAAAAGGAAGCTTGGTTTGTCCGCCCACAGGAGGAAAATAAGTAAATCAAGTTATTGAGGCTACAAGGAGAAGAGAAGTTTGACAGAAACCAAGACTGAACTACTGGATCCACAATGTGCACTTTTAAGATTCTGCAGAAAGACCCATGACTGAGGTTCCGACTGACTAAAAAACCTCACTGTCAGTGACTAAGACTGGAAACTTTACCACCGATTGGACTTTTAAAATAATTCCATTCTGGAGACTAAATTTCAGTACCCGGGTACCTGTATTTTAATCAGTGATTTTTATATATGTGTTGTCTTGTAAATACACTGTCTCTGTCTTCTTTTGGATGAATGAGTTGGCGTGTTTGTGTTTTACAAACTGTTTGTGTGTTCAATTTAACTTTTGAAACTTTCAGGTGAAACTGTGCCACTGGTCCCCCTCTCTGAGCCCGGAGAGGAGGTGACTGAAGACTGCCCAGGAGGAGATGATAATGAAGACTGCTGGGTTCATCCCTAAACCCCTGTATTCACACTGATTTTGCTAAGGTTACCACATACCCTCATATAGCCTACACACGTAGAGGTGTGATATTCATAGTGTTCTGCTTTTCACTTTTCTGTATTATCGTTGCATTTTAAGATTTCAATCAATTATCCTTTCTCTGATTGTTGAGCTCATAAAGATTATGTTATCAGTTGAATCTATGGAGGTGGCACTGCTGGTAAACATGATATTTACTGTTGATGTGAAATGTTTTGCATTTATGAATTGGTTTTATTATGTCTCATTCATACTTCATATTATCATGTATCTTTTTGAGTATTATTGTTTATCAGTTTTGAATTGATCATTTCTTGTTATACTACGTATTGTCATTTTAATGTCTGGATTGGTCAGTTTATGAGTTCACATTTATACATCAGATTATGGTTTTATTTTCAGCGAGGAGAGCGATATGGAAAACCACCGGACGTTCACTTTTATATTTCAAATGCCTTTCAGAGACTAATTAGTTCAGGAAAAGTGCGATCTAAGGTTGGGAAAATACGATACCTAAAAAGGGGGATACTGGATATCTCCTACCTGCAGTGGTGGGCCGTCAGCAAAAAATCCTTGCTATAAAATATTTAATAATATATCATTTTCACTGTCTAACTCGGGATCCATATTTATATACAATATAAAAATCTGAACCTCTCATATTTACAGTTATATTATTTCGATCTTAACCTTTCCTCGCGACATCACACTATTAAAATCCAAACATCATATTTACATCATATTATTTAAATCCAGACCTTTCATATTTATATTTTTTATATTTTCATCAAAAACTTACAACCTCTAAAAAACTTGAAAAACTTGAAAAACATTGCAACTCATCATCTGAATCATCCAGAATTCTGATTCTGATTCTGAAGTCCTCATTATCATTTGAATATATCCCATCCACATCATTCTCATTTTCAATCATAACAGGACAGTTTGCATAGTTAACACATTGGCACTGCATGGCAAATTAACCCTATTGCATAAACAGATTTGTGTAGCACATGCCTTTTTCTTGCACTTGCAAAAAAAAGTTCATCATGACATCAGATGGAGCTGGGGAATTTACCATCCAACAATAGGAGAGCACTCCATCTTCAAAGGACCAGCCATGGCCTTCTGGTTTAGGGCTGTTAATAAACTGGTCGAAACACCTTCAATAAATTGCTAGCTGGTATGCAGCTCGCTTAGAATGTTGTCAAAGACAATCCTCATTTGGTGGAAGAGATTTATCTGATTTACAGAGAAGTTTGAACATTTTAAACCTGGATTCATTAACCCGGTTACAGTTTTTCTGTCCATACAAGTGACAGACAAATTCTTCAAGCTGAAGGAACAAGTCATCATCAACATCCCAATTTGTCCCAAGAATTTGAAAGCCATTAACAGCTGGCTCTGATTTAAGCATCACCCTTTAACTTTTCCTTTTCCGTTAAAGGGACCTACTGTGTCCAGTGAAAAACATGAAGATCCAACAAAAGCTCGACCTTTCCTTGGACCATGAAGACTTGCTAGATAACAATATGAGTTTTGTTGCCAGTCCCTGTCTTAAAATAGATAGTACTCTAGAAACAATGCACACAACCTAAAGTCAAGACCATGACATCAGTGTCTGGGTCTTGACTTCAAGATAACAATATCTTTATATTCCAAAGAAGCATGCTTTGCATGAAGTAGATGTCTGGTATCAGCTTCTTCATTATCTCAGCAAAGAGTGCTTTGGGTTCGCTCACGTACGACACGTTTATGTGCTCTCCCAATTTTTGTTTAGTCCGTTTACTTCGAGGAGCACTTCCTATGGTACCCCAGCTCAGTGGGTCTCGGCGACTCAACTATGTACTGAGAGGAAGTCTGGGGTATTTCTTTCTCCCTGCAATCCAGATCTATCCAGGACTTGCAACTTTCAATAAATCGCCACCAACCAGCACCAGAAAATGAAATAATTGGACCTTCTTCGTCTTGAAACAAGGGCAAACAACATTTCATGGGCACTGCCATATTGAAATGACCGAGCTCCCGCCCTGAGATCCATGCATCTGATTAGCTGATAAGCAAAACTCGAAAAATCGCGATTTCTTAGATTACGGCGGAACAAATTATATTTTTAATCGACTACAACCAATTAATGTGCAAGTGGAAGGGTGGGAACATTGGCGTTTTAAAATCACTGTAGTCTCTAGCAATTTATCCAAGTGAAAGAAAGTTTCCCCCTAAAAGTTAAAACGGAATTGCTTAAAGAGACGTCGTACAGATTCTGGCCCACGGCCTACTCAGGGTCTCAGTCGGCAAAGAGCCCCAAACTCCGTGTGTCATGGGTATTTGTCTCCTGGGCTGGGCCCACCCCTCAAAAGGACTGGACACGACTGAGTGCTTATTGGCCAGTTATTTACTAACCCTAACCCTGACATGAACTGGCTAGGTCCTAATTAATGCCGGTAACCTTGGAATGTGCTAACAAAGTTTGTGTTGAGAGACACTCATCACACTGTTATTTTATTGTTACATACTTTCTTTTGATTCTCACCTGGTAATGATTAAAAAAAAAGTTAGTGAGTAGTACTTTCAGTTGTTGTGAGCTGAAATCATCGTCGCTGTCTATCACAAAAGAGGGTCAAATGATGAGGGAAGCCATGTACATCAACACTTTTCTGTTTGTAGTTCTCCTACTCTCCCCCTTTTTGTCACGTCTGGGGGAATGTCTCGTCTTGATTACCTATTTTGTACACCTGGGGTTTCCCTCCCTCATGTGTTTAAATAGTCCTCGTTTCCACGCCCACGCTCTCGTCTTCCCTCCGTGCCCGTGGTCGAGCCAGGGAGGCTCGCCACGCCCACGCTCTCGTCTTCCCGCCGTGCCCGTGGTCGAGCCAGGGAGGCTCGCCACACCCACGCTCTCGTCGCCCCGCCGTGCCCGTGGTCGAGCCAGGGAGGCTCGCCACGCCCACGTCTCGTTCCCCCACCGTGCCCGTGGTCGAGCCAGGGAGGCTCGCCACGCCCACGCTCTCATGTCCCCTGCCATGCCCCTCTCTCATGTCCCCAGCCATGCCCCTCTCTCATGTCCCCTGCCATGCCCCTCTCTCATGTCCCCAGCCATGCCCCTGTCTCATGTCCCCTGCCATGCCCCTGTCTCATGTCCCCAGCCATGTCCCCTCGCCATGTCCCCTCGCCATGTCCCCTCGCCATGTCCCCTCGCCATGTTCCCTCGCCATGTTCCCTCGCCATGTCCCCAGCCATGTTCCCAGCCATGTTCCCTCGCCATGCTCCCTCGCCATGCTCCCTCGCCATGTCCCCAGCCATGTCCCCTCGCCATGTCCCCTCGCCATGTCCCCAGCCATGTTCCCTCGCCATGTCCCCAGCCATGTTCCCTCGCCATGTCCCTAGCCATGCCCCAGTCTCATGTCCCCAGCCATGCCCCAGTCTCAGGTCCCAGTCAAGTCCCACAGCCACGTCACATGCCAGGTTCCACGCCTCGTGTTTGTTCCCTCTGTTCCTGATTTTCCCCCCCCCCACCCTCCCGTGGTCCTTGTGTGTCTTTAGGGCCGTCTGGGAGCCGTCCCTTAAGGGGGGGGGCTCTGTCACGTCTGGGGGAATGTCTCGTCTTGATTACCTATTGTGTACACCTGGGGTTTCCCTCCCTCATGTGTTTAAATAGTCCTCGTTTCCCCTTGTCTGGTGCGGGGTCGTTCTGTTTCGTCTGTTTCGTCTTTTCGTCTCTTGTCCGTCCTGTCCTTCGTCACCCCCACGCCAGGTTTGCTTTCGTCATAGTCACAGTTTTGTCACAGTCTTGTTAATCTTTATTTTGTTACTTTGTCATACTTTGCCTCAGTCTTGTTTGCTCATTGCTTTGTTACTTTGCCCACAGTTTTCCACAGCTTTGATTTGTACTTTTGTCTGGACATTCACCCTGTTTTGTTATAATAAACCTTGTTCCCCTCATCTCCGCACCTGAGTCCTCCGTCAACACCCACCTCCCTGACACTTTTGAAAAAGAACTGTGTTCACAAAGCCGTTCTTTTCATCCACCTTAAGATTAAATGGTTTACTGTGGTCAGGAATGTGCAGGCTGCATGTTGAAGAAAAGTCAGATTTAATGTCTACGAATGCCTTTTCAGTTTGCTCTGACTAATGTAGAGGGGATTCATAATTTTGTGGACTGCTTGCAAAATCAGTCTTCGCAATCGGGCGACCAAGTCAGAGAAATCAGGGAAAGTTTTTACTGTATATTACCGGGTCAAGAAATTGCATAGACTTTGCCGTTTGTGGTTCGCAGTGGCTCAAAATGTCATTTTTGTGTGCGTCGGTTATATTGAGATCAGAGGCACTGACAGGTTGGGAGTGAGTGTACTGCACCCCCTGATAAGTTAAAGTAAACACGCCTCGCATATCAGGATGCAGAAAAATGCTAAGGAATTCGTTAGCCAAGTCAATACATGTGAAAGGTGATTTATGTGTGTCTGGGAAGGTTGGTACAGAGGCGCTGATGGGGAAGGGAACACTTGTCGTGGTGGGTATGTATGATGTACACGCAGAGGGGCACCTCTCTGGGACTGAGAACAATGTACACTCCTGGTTCACCACACACATAGCACACGTCCCTATGTCCAGGGCTTCGTCTGGATTTAAACTGGGGTGTTCCTTGACCTCTGGCCCTATATGCCGGCCCTGAAGGTGGGGGTGGATGGGTGAGGTAAGGAGGCTGACTGTGAGGGTGGGCGGCAGGAAAGACTGGAGCCAATAACAGAGGTATGTGTGGATTCTGCACCAGGGAAGCATACAATGCTAATTTGAGTAATTATAGCCAGATTCTAACATCATCATTGCATTTTAAGATTACAATTGGTTGTCCTTTCTCTGATTATTGAGTTCAATGCGATTATGTCATCAGTTGACTTAATGAAGGTTGCACTGCTGGTAAACATGATGATTACTCCTGATGTGAAATGTTTTGCATTTATGTTTTGGTTTTATCATTTTTACTTCATATTATCATGTATCTTTTTCAGTATTATCATCATGAGTTTCAATTTGATCATTTCAGTTTTGATTTGTCATATCATTTACCAGTTTTGGCTTTATCATTTCTCAATGATACTACATATTATCATTTTGAATGTTAGCATTTATCAGTTTTATTTTGATCAGTTCTCAGTTAGACGTCATATCATTTATTATTTTGACTTTTATCCTTTATGCCTTGATTTTATCATTTATCCTTTATGCTTCATATTATAATTTTGTTCCTGAGGTCTGCCTTGATGCTCAGGGAGCGCGTGGCCGTATGTATCTACATGTAAATCCGGCTGAAGGCCACATCGGTCACACATTGTGGGGAACGCCATTGCCCCGTGCATTGACATCTGATTTCATCTGCATCCTGGGCTGCACCACATCTGGACAGAAGCTTTCCCCGTGAAAGACTGGTTGATGGGGTGCCACCCATTGCGTCCAGGATGAATTGTCACCGGACAATGCACTGCTCGTTTCGAACAGTAAGGAGGCTCACATCACTGCTGTCAACAGGAGAACCAACTCCATCACTAAGGAGAGTCTGGGAGATTGGATAAAGTCTTTGCGACCTTGGAAGACAGTGTAAAGGGGGCACCACAGCTTCAGGCCCAGCTTTACCCCAGGATGAAAGCGACACCAGCAACATGGAGAGCAACACTGATATTGACAACGGAGAACCACTAGACTTTTATTTCTATGCTTCAGGCACCTTTCAAAGACTAATCAGTTCACGGGAGGGGCGCTCTTTGGTTGGGAAAATGCGGTACCTCAAAAGGGGGATACAGAATATCTCCTGCCTGGTTATGTTTTTAACACATTGCATGGGTCACCAGCAGCAAGGTGCTGAGACACAATGCAGGACTGACACCCCCATTTCTTTTTGATTGACATAATAAAATCATGTCAAAAGGGGTATTGTTGGAATTGGGCTATAGTTATTCACTTTAGCATAGTATGTTATAACTTAATTGTCTTATTCCTTTTTTTATTTATATTATTCCTTTTAGAATTATACTCTTGTGTTGAACTCACAGATGTGGCACATATTTTCCTTCTCTCTTTGTTACAGTAGATACATGTCTTCAAGGTCAACATTCACACACACACTTTCTTATCACATTCCACCGAAATCTGCATGAATTAGGGCTGGCCGGTTCATGTCAGAGGTAACTGGCCAATAGCACTCAGTTGCGTCCAGGTATCCTCCTTTTCAGGGCCCAGCCCAGAAGATAAATGTCCATCGCACCCGTAAATCGAGGCTCTTGCCAACTTAGATCCTCCGGGAACTTTGTGAGAGCCCAGTGCTGATTTACTTTGCTTGTGACCAATAAATGTCTCAGGCTTCTAGCTAAAGAATCGGGCTAACTATATACACATAAAGGTTGCACTGCTGGTAAACATGATGATTACTCCTGATGTGAAATGTTTTGCATTTATGTTTTGGTTTTATCCAAAATGTGTGTGTGTAATCAATGTGAATATAAAAACGATTAATCAAAAAAAGGGAAATGTAAATGTTTGTGCTCCTTATTCATAAAACCCTCAAGTCACACCAACTTTTCAGGATCTGGTTATTATGGACCAGATTACATGTTAAATTTCAATATCTATATTACAGTAACAGTGTTACACGCATTAGTAGCTAAAAACACTCACCATTAGAAAAGTACATTCGCTGGGTTTGGTGCTTATCCTAAACATTGCGAGTTAACAATTATAATCATCACTAAAGTTACATACGTTTTTTGGTGCCTATTTGTTTCCCAGATATATTAGTGTAAGTGTGAGTGGGTAAATAAGGTGCATTAACTTAAAGCACGTTGTAGAAAGGCGCTTTATGAAGTTAATTCCGTTTTCTTTTATTAGTTTACGTGCAATTCTGCCACATCCAAGATGGCGGAAGTGCTGACGTATCGCTGCAACGGAGTCTATCTATAAATGTATATGTATAATAGACCTAATTTATATTAAATCATACCCAAATCTTTTGTTAATACAGCAGGATTTATTATTTTTTTTTACTATATTTAGTCAGTAATCAGAATATTTTTTTCAATCCATTCAAAATGGAAGGGAACCATCCATGTAATTCCCTAAGAAAAAAACAACTGTTGTATTAATTTTGAAATGCGACAAATTGACCCAAAGATAACAGGACAGACAAAGCCTGTCCAGACATGATAAAGTATGATCATACTTTATCATGTCTTTATTTCTTTCTGGATTTTTTCATATATGTCCATGCTTTCTTGTCTGCTTTTAATCTTTTTTTCACACCAAAATCCCCATTGCATTTTTCATCTTCAGAAGTTTATTAACGTGACTGGTGATCCTGGGCTCGCACGGTGTAATGTGTGGGACTCATAGCATCGGCCGGCGCTTTTTACCCCCCAGCCTCCTCAAATCTTTTTTTTTGTCATCTTATTTTCCTCGTGAAGGACAGGTTTAGTAAGTTTTAATCTTGCTTAAAGTAAATCTAAGATGGAGACTTGAAACTTCCAGAAATCGAAATGGATCCCAAGATCGGAAGGGAAGGTGACTGAAGTTCTTGTTAGATCTTGAAAGTTTTTCAACTCTCATCAGAACTCAAATGGGAGGCGAGACATACAAGATTCAACAAGGTTTTAGGATTGTCATACCCTCAATGACAGAGAACCTACACAATGCATTCGATGTTTGTATGCTGGTAACGACTGAGCTGATGAAGCAAACCATGTATGTTGCCTCCACAATAACCCTAAATGTGTGATTAACAGTCTGTTGTATATCTAAGCATACAGTGCTGTAGTCAATTTCTACAGTGGTCTTCATTCTTCTGCTCCCACAAATATACATTAAGCAATTCATAAATGAATGATTTCAACAATATATATTTTTAATAGTAAAGAGTTAGAAAAATGACATGAAATGCCCATTGGAGCATAATTTAATTATTATTAAAATGAGAAAGACAAGGGCTTTCCAATGCACAATGTGATGATAAAGCACACCTGAACACCCTTACAGTAATTCCACACGGTCATAATTGTCTGAACTCAAATCATACTAATCACCTACTTGTGCACCATACTTAAATAACAAATAAAAAGGGGTGGAATCCATCTACTTGCAATCTGCAAAATTTAACAACAGTATAGTAACACACAACAAGACACACAGTTTCAGTATTTATTTTATTGCATTAAAAAAACAACAATGCTTAAATTGTGTGTGATTTCTTCCAGAGGTTGTGGTCTTTATGATGCCGCTGGTATGAAGATGGCTTCGGACTTTCCGTGGGTCTGTTCTACACATGAAATATGAACACAGCCATCCCTGGAACATAAATAATGATATAAAACCTAATCACAACAAATACAGGTACAGGAAATAATTCTGAGAGTGAAAATACCTTTTCATTGTTAGTACAGCATCTATGTTGTGGTTTTCCTCTTTGGACTGCAGGTCTCTGAATATGATCTATATTTTGTACACAAAAATTCATAAAAGCAAGTTAATATTGCAATAGAATTATAAATAGAAATCGAAACTGAAAATAATATATTCATCCCCTTTGAAGAAAATTAAAAAAGTCATGAACATATTTACCATTGAATATAAGAACCAAACATTGGGAAGAACATTTCCACATTGACTGCAATAATGTCTATAAAGACAAATGCTTTCATGAAACTCATAGTTCTGAAGTACAGTGAGATGAGCCACTAGCACTACACAATTGTGCTCATAGGTTTAAAACATGTATGCTTTTTGGTCTTTTTTTCAGAGAATATGAATGATAAACCCATGGCAAGTGGTTGAGTGAAGCAATTGTGTTTTCCATTTTTAATAATAATGACAGCAAAAAAACATCCAAATGACCCCAATCAAAAGTTTACATACTTGATTTTGGTCTGGTAATGTGCACAAAAGGTTTGAATGGTAACCATCCTCACGTGTGATCTGTTTGCTTGCAAATAGTGTTTGCATTTCTGGGATCCAGACGGACTCTTGTATCTTTCATCAATCCACTGACCTTTCTGGATTCTGAGTCATGGGGAAAGCAAAAGGATTGTCCAAAGACCAACAAAAATTTCGGCCACAACTACCAGGAAAATTGTTCGGTTTTCTTCTGTCTTCCATGTAAATGCAATGTTTAGTCAATTCCAGAGTGGTCAGAATAATGTTGACCTATCCTGCAGTTCTTGACCCTACTTAAATCCCCCAGATATCAATACGTCTTAAATCTGGTAACATTACTTTTATGCATTTCTCTGTTTGGGTGCTTCTTCTGTAAGCATTACTTGATTCAAATTAGAGGTTTAAGAGAAAGTTGAAATCTTCTGCAATTAAGGCTTCCCTGTGTTTCTGTGAATATCAAATCAAATACTTAAAAAAAAAATCTGTCTCTAGATATTTAATGATATGGAATCTTTTTTGATCGATTCTGCCTCTTACCATTAAATATATGCCATCTCATTTATTTTCATGTAAATTCAACTTTAATTTTATTCGAGATTAGGACAGCCAATACTTGCACTTCCATAAGATTTCTCATGCTTGGCCTCAGACAGATGGGTTTCTTGCCCATATGCTACATCACCTTTTTTCATTAGAACAAACAGTTTACTCCTTTTTAATGGGTTGTTTAGCCTATTTAGCCCACTCCCTCCAGTATCTTTTAAGTTTCTCCCAAACCTGGTATTGGAAATTGTCTTTATTTTTTGTGTGCATTTACACCCAGTGTCATTCTAGGTGATATTGCTTCATCTTATTTTCATCACGTGAAGACGCTTAACATACGAGGGTGGCGTTGCTCTACGGTAATGTTTGAGTAGTTTGGGTACTGTTAGTACGTGTTTTTCGAGCATCCCGATCTACATACAAACGTTTAATAATTTCTAGTTACATTCCACAGTTTTTTCGGCCCGGAGTTAAATATGCCTACTGTTATCTATCCCCATTTAAAGGTTGCATTTTCCTCTTTTCTTGAGGTGCTATTGTTTTTCTGTTTATAGGCCGGGGCTGTAGCTTTAATTGCTTATTAGAACTTGGAAGAGGAGTTGATGCGAGATGGTTTTGTTACAGAGCTTGCTGCTGCTAGTTTTGGAGGGCGGCTGTCTTGGTTTGGGAGGGTGGGGAGGGGGTATATGTCACTGTCAATAATGCTTTAGTATGCTTTAAAAGTCTGAAAAAAGTGCTGGTCACTTTTTATTGCTCCACTCACTGGGTCTCTGCAATCAGTTTTGACTATATTTTCCTAATCGTGCAGTATGATTAACCATCTCAACTTAACAAGCTGGAATGTTAAGGGTTTAAACCACCCTGTTAAAAGGAGGAAGGTTTTTTCTTATCTCAAACACCTCAGGACCAAGATAGCTTTCTTACAAGAAACCCATATTCATAGCTCTGATTCCAAACGTCTGTTATCTCGCTGGTCAGGTCAATGTTTTGAGGCTAAGGCTCGGGGCGTCTCAGTTCTTATTGGTCATGATGTTCCATTTGAACCTCATAATGTGGTTTCAGATAAATATGGACGGTATGTGATTGTCTCAGGTAAATTATATAATACGCTGGTAGCGTTAGTCAATGTGTACGCCCCAAATGTGGACAACGCAGATTTTTTCAAAGCAATGTTTTCTTTGCTGCCAGACCTAAATACATACTCTCTTATTTTTGGAGGGGATCTCAATTGTTGGTTAGACCCTGATTTAGACCGATCTTCAAAGAACCCCAACTCAGTCAGTAGGTCAGCCAGTCTCGTCCGTGACTTCCTCTCTGAATTTGGTATAAGTGATATCTGGCATTTCCTGCATCCTACTCACAGGGAGTACTCATTCTTCTCACAGGTTCATCACACATATTCTAGAATTGATTACTTTTTTGTTGATGATCAACTTCTCCCCTTGGTCCACTACTGTGAATACCAGCCTATTGTAATTTCTGACCATGCCCCTCTTATATTAGCTATGTCTTTCCCTGGTTTTAGCCCTGGAAGCAGGCAGTGGAGATTCAATTCTACCCTTTTATCAGATGCAAACTTTAATACGTTTATTGAGAAAGAAACAATCCATTTTATTGAAACTAATAGCACTCCAGAAATTTCTTATCTCACCTTGTGGGATGCACTCAAAGCCTACTTGAGTGGACAAATGATCTCTTACACTGCTCGTATGAGGAGTGACTCAAAAAGGGAATGTAACGAGCTGGTCCGCCAAATTGGAATTATTAATAAGCAATATGCCCAGAATAAGTGTCCAAACTTATACAAGAAAAGGGTTGAATTAAAAACTAAATTTGACCTGCTCACCACCCACCATGTTCAACGTCTGCTCTTGAGAAATAAAACCATGTTCTATACCTATGGAGACAAGTCTGACAAACTATTAGCCAACCAACTTAAGGGCTCTAAGGCAAAGCAGGCTATTTTTAAAATACAATCAGATTCCGGTCAAATCACAAATGATCCGTTTGAAATCAATACCTTCTTCAAAGAATTTTACACCAAATTGTGGATTTCAGTGTAATTTTTAGCTTTCTTAATGGTCTTGATGTTCCTACAGTTTCAGTAGAATCCAGGAAGAGACTGGAAGAGACCATATCACAGGCAGAAATAACGGCGGCTATTAAGTCAATGCAGTCAAACAAGTGTCCTGGTCCAGATGGCTTCCCAACAGAATTCTTTAAAAAATTCTCCACGCTCCTCTCACCGGTACTTTGTTCTGTCTTCTTAGAGTCTTCTAAATTGTGTTAGTTACCTCAGTCCCTTACTGAAGCCTGTATCACACTCATTGTGATGAGTGTGATAGGCAAAGAAAGGCAAAGATCCGACTAGCTGTGCATCATATAGACCCATCTCACTTTTAAACACTGACGCTAAGATCCTAGCCAAGGTCCTTGCACATAGGCTAGACAGTATTCTTCCCACTATTATTTCTACAGATCAGACTGGCTTCATCAAAAGCAGACAGGGATAGTTTAACATTAGCCAGCTTTTTGACATTCTCTGCTCCTGAAGATAGGCCCGAATGTGTGATTACAATAGACACAGAAAAAGCATTCGATCGGGTCGAATGGCCTTACTTATTTGCTGTGCTGGACAAATTCGGTTTCGGCCCTGCCTTTAACTTATGGATCAAGTTGCTTTACTCCCAGCCCACTGCAATGATCCGTACTAATTCCCAAATATCAAGTCCTTTTAAATTGTATCATGGTACCCGCCAGGGCTGCCCCTTGAGTCCCATGCTCTTCAATTTGGCTATGGAACCCCTTGCTATAGCATTTTTTCAGCAGTTGGATTCTGTCATATCCTCATATGTATGGCAGGGCAAGCGCCCTCGTCTAAACAAAACCTACCTTCAAAAAACAAAAAAGCAAGGGGGACTTGCACTGACGAATTTCCGTTTCTATTACTGGGCGTCCAACTTGAGAAGTCTTGTACATTGGTCCTTTTACTATGACCATTCTGATTGTCCTGACTGGGTTGCGTTAGAGCTCTGCCCACACAAGGACTTCTCTCCTCTGGCTGTTGTTGGCTCTGCGTTGCCTTTACGTTCTGTTGCATCATCTAACAATCCAGTGGTTAGACACTCATTGAAGATTTGGGCTGGGTTCAGGAGACATTTTGGCCCTCGTAGTTTCTCAGTTTGGAGTCCTGTTGCCACAAATCATCTTTTCAAGCCGTCTATTTTAGATTCAGGCTTCCAGCGATGGCACCAAAATGGAATCATTCGTTTTAGAGACCTACTGATAGGTGATACCATGGCCTCATTTGAACAGTTGAAAGATAAATATGCCCTTTTAAACTATGATTTCTTTCGCTATCTTCAGATACGGCACTTTTTCACTTCACAACTGCCCAAATTCTCAACTACTATAAAGACAGAGACCATTGATGAAATTTTGTCGCTAAATCCATCAAAGAAAGGTCTAATTTCTAAACTGTACAACATTCTGCATGATCTTAAAACCCCCTCTGTGGATAAATCCAAGATAGCTTGGGAAGAAGACATACAGGGGTTGGACAATGAAACTGAAACACCTCTCATTTTAGTGTGGGAGGTTTCATGGCTAAATTGGACCAGCCTGGTGGCCAATCTTCATTAATTGCACATTGAACCAATAAGAGCAGACTGTGAAGGTCCAATTAGCATGGTAAGAGGACAGTTTTGCTCAAAATATTGCAATGCACACAGCATTATAGGTGACATACCAGAGTTCAAAAGAGGACCAATTGTTGGTGCGCGTCTTGCTGGCGCATCTGTGACCAAGACAGCAAGTCTTTGTGATGTATCAAGAGCCACGGTATCCAGGGTAATGTCAGCATACCAACAAGAAGGACGAACCACATCCAACAGGATTAACGGTGGACGCAAGAGGAAGCTGTCTGACAGGGATGTTCGGGTGCTAACCCGGATTGTATCCAAAAAACATAAAACCACGGCTGCCCAAATCATGGCAGAATTAAATGTGCACCTCAACTCTCCTGTTTCCACCAAAACTGTCCATCGGGAGCTCCACAGGGTCAATATACACGGCCGGGCTGCTATAGCCAAACCTTTGGTCACTCGTGCCAATGCCAAACGTCGGTTTCAATGGTGCAAGGAGCGCAAATCTTGGGATGTGGACAATGTGAAATATGTATTGTTCTCTGATGAGTCCGCCTTTACTGTTTTCCCCACATCCGGGAGAGTTACGGTGTGGAGAAGCCCCAAAGAAGCATACCACCCAGACTTTTGCATGCCCAGAGTGAAGCATGGGGGTGGATCAGTAATGGTTTGGGCTGCCATATCATAACATTCCCTTGGCCCCATACTTGTGCTAGATGGGCGCGTCACTGCCAAGGACTACCGAACCATTCTGGAGGACCATGTGCATCCAATGGTTCAAACATTGTATCCTGAAGGAGGTGCCGTGTATCAGGATGACAATGCACCAATACACACAGCAAAACTGGTGAAAGATTGGTTTGATGAACATGAAAGTGAAGTTGAACATCTCCCATGGCCTGCACAGTCACCAGATCTCAATATTATTGAGCCACTTTGGGGTGTTTTGGAGGAGCGAGTCAGGAAACATTTTCCTCCACCAGCATCACGTCGTGACCTGGCCACTATCCTGAAGAATGGCTTAAAATCCCTCTGACCACTGTGCAGGACTTGTATATGTCATTCCCAAGACGAATTAACGCTGTATTGGCCGCAAAATGAGGCCCTACACCATACTAATGAAGTATTGTGGTCCAAAACCAGGTGTTTCAGTTTCATTGTCCAATCCCTGTAGGTGTCCCCATACCTGATGACACCTGGTCCTCTGCTCTTGGGCTGGTCAACTCATCTTCATTTTGCGCTCGGCATCGGTTGATCCAGTTTAAGGTGGTACATCGGGCCCATATTTCTAAGGCTAAGCTGTCATCTATGTACCCTACAGTCAGCCCTCTGTGCATCAGATGTAATCTTACAGAGGCTTCTCTCTACCATATGTTCTTCTCATGTCCTCAATTAAGCAACTACTGGAAGGCAGTCTTTAATACATTATCTTGCACATTTAAGACCAAATTGGAACCAAATCCAGTTGCAGCCCTATTTGGGGTCCTTGAGGGCGGAGCTGTGTCAAGTGCTGCTAAAAAATATCCTATAGCCTTTGCCTTACTTTTGGCATGTCGTGCAATCTTGCTCAGATGGAAAGATGCCCCCCCCCCATCCCATTCACAGTGGCTGCAAGATATCATGTCTTATCTAAAACTCGAAAAGATCAGGTACTCACTTAAACAGTCTCTTGTTACATTTGAAAATTTGTGGGGCCCTTTCTTGAAAACATTTCCAGCTCTCTCATAGTTCAGACATGCTCAACTGCACTGATTCTACCTAGGCGGGTCCTGAGTGTTGTGGAGTGATGATATAGTTTTGGCAGTGACGGGTGGGGTGATGGGGAAGCGGTTATTTTGTTTTATTGTATTATATCTTTGTGCTTCACTACTTGACTTGTTTTACTGTAGTTGTCATCCCACTTTTTTTATTTGTGAAGTCTATATCTCTCGTATGACACAACAAACTTTTATATGAAAAACTTGTCTTACTGGCTTTTATAAGCCCACCTTATAACATCTTATAACTGTGCTCTGTTTTTTGTTTATGTAAAATTCAATAAAAAATATCTTGAGTTAAAAAAAAATGCAATATGGATCTCTTGGAGCTCACTTTTCAATTCTGCCAGTACAGTTGACATTTCAGCCAAAAAAGCATTGCTTACTACTCCATGGATGACGTCAGGTCCCTGATTTGCCCATTATCTTGCCTTCATGTTAGGCCTTCTTGCCACAACACCATCTTCCATTTAGCAGTCAAAGATATTTCGTAATCTGTATCCTTCTGTCTTAATTTTGTCTCCATTCAATATTATATCGAGATATATAAAATTCAGCTGATGGAATGTATCCTTTTTAGTCTACGACTGCAGGGGGAATTGGTTGATGGATGTTGGAGGCTACTAATAAGAAGTATAATAAATATGAATAACATAATACATAAATTAAATAATAATTGTTTTTAAACCAACAAACTAAATAAGTATTTAATTTTCTGTTATGGTACAAGAAAAAGAAATACACCACAGCCCAAGGGAAAAATCACAGAGTAGCATAAATTCTTATCTATTAACTTATAGTAATATAATATTATAGTCGATATAATATTTGCTTCACGCTTTACTGGAAATAGTCCGTGGGCCAGAATCTGTACGACGTCTCCTTAAGCAATTCCGTTTGAACTTTTAGGGGGCAACTTTCTTTCACTTGGATAAGTTGCTAGAGACTACAGTGATCTTAAAACGCCAATGTTCCCACCCTTTCACTTGCACATTAATAAGTTATAGTCGATTAAAAATATAATTTTTCGCCGTAATCTAAGAAATCGCGAGACCTGAGTTTTGCTTATCAGCCAATCAGATGGCTGAATCTCAGCGCGAGAGCTCGGTTATTTAAATATGGCAGCGCCCGTGAAATGTTTTTTGCACTTGTTTCAATACGAAGAACGTCCAATATATTTCACTTTCTGGTGCCAGTTGGCGGCGATTTATTGAAATTTGCAACTCCTGGATAGACCTGGATGGCAGGAAGAAAGAAATAGCCGAAACGTTCTCTCAGTACACAGTTGAGTCGCCGAGACCCGCTGAGCTGGGGAACCGTAGGAAGTGCTGCTCGAAGTACACGGACAAAACAAAAATTGGGAGAGCAAGTAAACGTGTTGTACGCGAGCAAACCCAAAGCACTCTTTACTGTTATCATGAAAGAAGCTGATACCAGACTTCTACTTCATGCAAAGCATGCTTATTTGGAAAATAAAGATATCGTTATCTTGAGCCCAGACACTGATGTCATGGTCTTGGCTTTGGGTTGTGTGCATTGTTTTGAGAGTACTATCTATTTTAAGACAGGGACTGGCAACAAAACTCGTATTGTTAATATTTCTCATCTAGAAAGTCTTCATGGTCCAAGGAAAGGTCTAGCTTTTGTTGGTCTTCATGCTTTTACTGGATGTGACATGTTAAAGGAAAAGTTAAAGCCTTAAAGCTGATGCTTGAATCAGAGCCAGCTGTTAATTGCTTTCAGATTCTTGGGAAAAATTGGGATGTTGATGATAAATTGTTCATTCAGCTTGAAGAATTTGTCTGTCACTTTTGTGGACAGAAAAAACTGGGTTAATGATGCCAGGTTTAAAATGTTCTCTTCTCTGTAAATCAGATAAATCTTTTCCACCAAATGATATTCGTCTTTGACAACATTCTAAGTGAGCTGCATACCAGCTAGCAATTTATAGAAGGTGTTTGGACCAGTTTATTAACGCCCCTAACCCAGAAGGCCATGGCTGGTTCTATGAAGATGGAGTTCTCTACTATTGTTGGATGGTAAATCCTCCAGCTCCATCTGATGTCACAATGGACATGTCTTGCAAGTGCAAGACAAATGCACGTACTACACAAATCTGTCCATGCAAAAGGGGTGATTTGCCGTGTAGTGACCTATGCCAATGTGTCAACTGTGCAAACTGTCCTGCTATGATTGAAAATGAGAATGATGTGGAAGGGATATACTCAAATGATAATGAGGACTTGGATGACTCAGATGATGAGTTGTGATGTTTTTCATATATGTTGTAAGTTTTTGATGAAAATATAAAAGATAAAAATATGAGAGGTCTGGATTTAAATTATATGATGTAAATATGATATGTTTGGATTTAAATAGTATGATGTCGCGAGGAAAGGTTAAGAAAGAAATAATATAACTGTAAATATGAGGGGTTCAGATTTTTATATTGGACATAAATATGGATCCTTAGTTTTTATTGACAGTGAAATTGATATATTATAAAATTTTTTATACCAAGGTTTACTTGTGATAGTAGTTGTTTTTCTCTCATTAAGTTAATAAATGCAATATGATGGAAAGTGAAGTGTCAGTTTTTCAATAATTACATTAGTAAGAAATTATTTGGACCAAAAACAAGGGTTTTGCATATTAAATTGTTGTTTTTTGTCTTGCTATGGCTGTATAAAGTGGAAAATATGTAGTATTCAGGTTCAGGGGCCCTCTGGCAGCGAAAATAGAAACTAAAGGTCTAAATTGCATTTCTATGTTGATTACATCAGTATTTGCATAAAAAAAACTTTTCTAATGATCAACCTTAATGATTTAAAATTATTTTTGGTAAAGATCACTTGGTTAAAACCAAAAATATGGAGATTTTCTTAGTTTTAGCCACCTATAGGCCAGATGTGGAACTACCGAAATTTTAATTGGCCGTAATTAATTAATGTGCAAGTGAAAACGCGGGAACATTGGCTTTTTGAGATCACTGAAGTCCAAGGTATCTAACTAAACTGGAAGAAAGTTGCCCCCAAAAAGTTCAAACGGAAAGTCATCGTACAGATTCTGGCCCACGGACTAAAATAGTGTCATTTTTTTGGAGGGGGTTTGAAAAGAAATGGAGGCTAAGAGGCAGTACTCCAAAAGAATAGTTGTCCTCTTGTGTGACAGCAGAGAAAAGTGCTTCGGTCAACCTTAGAATACAAACCCCTGCTGTAGATCTGTGACAGCTCCAACTCTGTTAAATGAGTTGAATGGGTTCTTTGCTTAATTTGAGACACAGAATAACAAACTGCACAAAAGTTACCCCTTCATACAGGCGACCAGGTGATTATACTTTGGTTTAAGAAGAACACTCAGCCGAACCAACAAAGCTTCTGAACTGGCTGTGTGCTGAAGAATTCACAGTGGAACTCGCAGATCTTCATAGACACTTTAAAAAACCTCAGGCAATTGTCGCCACATGTCTAACAGCCACCCCCAAAAGAAGTCCTCACTAACCCACTCCGCAACCCCTTCCAGTTTGCAGTAAACTTTGAAAGTCACTTTGGATAAAAGTGCCTGCTAAATACATAAACAGCTTGCATAACAGTGAAATCGCTCAACTGAGGATGCCATGGTCACCGCCCGTCAGATCGGTCTCTTTTAGCAAATAAAATAATAACTTACAATTTTAACTAAACCAAGACAAAGAACTCTTTTCATGAATACTGAATTAACCATTTTTCTGTCATATTGCTCTGTTGTTATGACATGTGACAGCAATAATTTTAACAAGTAGAATGACAAGATTTGGAATCTAAAAATGACTATATTACAAATTAGCTGAATTTACTGATCAGAGGGCTGTAGACTATGGTAGAATTTGGAAGTAAGTAGTGCACATTCTAATGGCTTATTGCTGTACAGAAAATAACATTTGTCACCACAGTTACTCTAGAAAGTCATGGAGACATTAAGCAAAATGGGGACGATGTGTGACAGAGGGTGATGGGGAACAACTTGGAGAAGGTGGTGGTTCAGATGGATGGAAATTAACACAATTCGGCTGAATTGGTTCGCCATTGAGAGACCTGCTGAGGACTTAAGGCAGACAAAACACGCTCTGTCTGGAACAAAGCTATCTCTCTTATCTCAATTTGGCCTCCCGAGAGCGGCCTTGCAGCTGCTACTCTGCAACTTTGCCCTGGATAAAACTGCAGACCGACGCTTTGCCCTCCCCACCCCCTCCCTCCTCCCAAGCTGGAGTTTGGGCATCACAAGGACAAATTCCATCCTGCCTGGGGATGTGGACTTCAGCTTGCTTACACTTACACACACACAAGTACAGACTTCATGCATTCTTCGGACTCACTGCCTCGCTGTTACCTTTCCCCTTCCTTTCCAACCCCCCCACCCCTCCCTCCCTATGTGTCCTTGATGTTGTGATTGACTGTATCTGTGCTTCAGTGTAAGAGGTGTTTTTTTTAAATCACTGCTACGTCCCCTGCAGGGGGCGTGGCATTGGGCCTTTTTTTTTTTTTTTTTTTTTCCCCTCTCCCCGCAACTGCTTTCCCAGCGTATTCTTTTTGGTTCTGAAGATGTCTTGGCGCCGAAAATGGCTGCCTCGGTGCTTTCACCAAAGCAAATTCCTTGTATGTGTAAACCTACTTGGCAATAAAACCCAATTCTGATGTTCTGATTCTGATTCTGATATAACTTAAACTTTTAAAATGAATAGCTTTTTCTTCTCTAGATTTTGACCGTAAAATTGTTAAAGAGCTACATTTAATCCAAATGAAAAAAAGGTTAAAAGTAAGACTGTGAGTGAGTGAAATGAAAATAGAATACAAATAAAATTCTAACTGAATATGAGTTGTAGCAGGACAAATTATGGAAACTATCCGTAAAATCTAGAATAGTCTGTCAAATACAGCTAAATTGTCTTTTGAAATTAGATTAGGTAGATTATTTACAGTTTCTTATACTACATGCAGAACTAGAAACAGTAGATATTTTTTTTCATACCTTGGCCAGATTTTCTGGCTGCTCTGCAACAAATCTCTGGTAGATCTCTAAACAGAGGGTGGACAGTTTGCCCTCTCCACAAAGGAGGTGATGTCTCCGGGCAGGAAGGGGAGTGCCAGATGGAAGAAGAACAGTGAATGTCTCAGCTCCTGATTCATCTATCTCCTGCAACACAAACACATCATAAAATCTCACTGACCTTTTATAATGCTGTGATTTGGGTGCAAGCCTAAACTATCACCTTAAAACAACACTCTTCTACATCTCTTGCTATAATTGGCGGTGGTCCTTTGTTACAAATATATCATTGTCTTGAATGTCTGATGCTTTACGTAGTCAAGTTCTACTGTGAAAGTAATGTAGGATAAATTGAATTTCACTTATACGTAGAATATTTGGTATGTATAAATTTGTGCTTACATCAAATTAATTTTAATCTTTTGTCATGTATACCTTCAACAGGATATCAACAGCAGAAACATCCACTGTGAAAGACTCCTCTTCAGATTTTATGCTATCTCTGCCAACAAGTAATCCGGCTTCTATGGCTGCTCCTAAAGCAATAATCTCATCAGGGGGAGCTGAACTGAGTAGTTCCACCTCAGGAAACATTTCACGGATCAAATGTTGTAGACGAGGTATGCGGGCTGAGCCACCGCATAGAACAACCTAAAACACATCCAAATCTATACATTATACATAATGTTCAAGCAAAGAAAGAATAATCAAAGAGATGTGATTATTTGATTTTCATAAAACATACCTTATCAATGACCCCAGCAGAGAGCCCTGCTTCATCTAGCAGGGACCTGACTGGCTGGATGCTTTTGTTGAAGAGTGAGGAGCAGAGTAGCTCAAAACGAGCTCTGGTAAAAACAGACAAAAAAAAGGCTCACATGAGAACCTTTCTGCCCGTCACTTAAAATGGTGCTGGTTTGTGCAATAGAAACTTTTTTTTTTGTTTTGAGCACATTTCATGCCATTGATCAAAGCAAAAAACCTCTTACTGTGACATATCAGTGTTAACTCGACCACTTTGCTTTAGCACGAATATAAATGCTTTTAATTAAAGATGGTCCCGCTTAGCGTGGCAGTCTTGTCTATTCAGCATTTATTTTGGAACATCAAATTATATATATATATATATATATATATATATATATATATATATATATAT
>JABUIW010043787.1:23378-41890 GCA_013363375.1 Menidia beryllina
TATATATATATATATATATATATATATATATATATATATATATATATACTCAGACATCTACACATTTCAGCAAGCTTAATAATAAAGATGACCAGTAGAGACAATTCTCAACTTGCACAGGCAAGGATATTCATAGCATTTTGTAAGATTTTATTTTGCATAAAATACCATCTTTTATCAAAGAGAGGAGATTATTTCATTTTTACAGCCACTTTTTATTTTGGTCCTCATGTAACAACTTTCATTTGCATGGACAAACATGGGGACCTCTAGGGTAAAAACGTTGTTAGTCTGTTAAAACATTATATTTTCATTTTTAAAGACTTTCTTTTCTTTTCTAATTATTTGCCTTGATACTGGAGAAATACTCCCTGTTTCCGAGGCACTGTTTATGTAAAAATGACTAGATCACATTTGAAAACATATAAAAAATACCATTCAGGGAATATTAATAGAGGCTGTGGGTTGACAAGAATGTTTTATATGAATCTAATAACTACTCATTTAAAAAAAAAAAAAAGAGTATTGTACGTCTGGCATCTACAGCCCCTGATTAAAGCCATCTTGAAGATATGAATAAAACCCTAAATGCCAAATAATGACAGACGTATTTAAATAAATAAAAAAGTGATGTTAGCAAAGCTACCTCCCACAAGAGACACTATAATGAAGATGGATGCTTGATCATCACTGACAATGGATTCTTTAATTAATTTAACTGTTCAAAACCAAACCTAGAAACCCATGTGTGTTATATGCAACAAAGAAAGAAAGACAAGGATTTCTCAACGTAATGAAGTGGATCCCCAGAAACGTGTGGGAAACACCATTTGAAAGCACCTCCCATACTTTGTAACATAGTTACTGTGCCCTTCAAATTAATTCAGCCACACCATTACTGGATGGAATGATTCTTTTTTCACAACCTCATGTCAGGTTGTCAACTTACCTTGAGACATTGCACTCGAAGTCAATGCCATCATGCAGCGAATCAACAAAGCAGTTGGCTGATCCCAAGGAGGATAGTGTGTGCTTGGCCATGTCTGCACTATTCATAAGCTTCAGCATTGCTCGAGCATTACTGCTCACATCATGCTTATAGGTTCTATAAACAAAACAAACAGACAGAGTGCATGAGAACTTCTGAGAGGACTAATAATAAACTCTGTATAAAAACAATGTTTTGCATGTTGCACGTGCCTGTATAAAAATCTGTGTATATTTGTTATACTATATATATATATATATATATATATATATATATATATATATATCACAATTGTTTAATAAATACTCTACTGCACAAACTTAGTATTAACAAAAAAATAGAATGATTGCAAAGCAATATATAATAAATTATGCTGTCATCTGAATAAAATAATACATGCTTGAACAAAGATATAAAGCATAAATGTTGGTTGAACTCATTCAAGTATGAAATACTACTGGCAAGTAAATTTTAAAAAATGCAAACCAAATATTTTCATAAGTAAATACACAACCAAATATTTTCATAAATAAATACACAACCAAACATTTTCCTAAATAAATACACAACCAAACATTTTCTATGCTCACATCAAATGTTCGCATTACTTTCTTGTTTGTGCAAGCAAAAAATACTCCAAATTTGACAGAATAATTTTAATCAGAATGTCTTAACATTTTTTTAAAGGTATGAAAAACTTTTAAAATGTCATAAGTGATGATGGCTACCTCTGAAACTCTGAGGCTAGGTGCTGGGCTAAGGCTTGTGTAAAATTCTCTCCTCCAATGCTGTGGTCAGTGCATGTGCTGAGAACCCTTGATATCCCTCCATTTATCTGCAGGAGTGTTACACTGAGGGAGGTTCCGCCCAGCTTGTACACCAAGACATGGCTGTGAAAGAAACCAAAAATATAAACATGAAGTCCCATGTATATATCTAATAAAAACAAAAGTGTTAACATTAAAATGTTATTGAAATAATAATAATTCAAATAAAAAAAGTGTACATAAAGAAACACATTTACAGTCTTGACAAAAAGACAAGAATGAACAGATGAAAAGTAGTTTATTTCTTGATGGACCTTAAATAGTTGCCATAGTATGTAACAAGCAAGAAATCATTTTATTCTAAATAACTCTTTGTTATAAGCAGTTGTGTGGCAACAGTTGCTGTGGGTAGGGATGACCTCTATTAGTATTTAGCTGGAGAGCCTCAGAGAAACATATTGATGAAAACACTCAATGTTGAATCCCTTTGGAGTATATTGACATTCTTTAACAACTTGTGTAGCAGATCTTTGTAATATAAATCTAAAGGGGGCTGGTATGAGAATCAAGTGTAGTAAATATATAAGTATCTCAGTAAGTGGAGGTAAATTAAGTAATAGAAAGTTTGTCATAGATTAAAGTGAAATTATAATAATTTAAGGAAAGATCAGAAGCCTAGGTAGGTAGTACAAGGTTGACTTGAATGATAGAGAGCAGTTAGTGCAGTTTGAGAACGATGTTGTCTAGGGACAAGATAAAATAGATTAATCAAGACTTAAGGAAAGTTGAAGCTCTGGTGTCTGATGTTTGCAGTTTCCTAGGTTTTTAAGGCCACAAGATTTAATGGTCTGCTGCTGAGAAAATGGAAAGTTGGCTCTTATATTAGGACCTGGCTAGGTGTTCCTAGATGTTTAAGCAAGTCCTTTATCTGAAGTAAATTTCTGCTTCTAGAGAGACGAAACTACTAATGCAGTCAAACTCTGCAAAACATACACAATATTTGACGAAACGATATGACATACTTACTGTATACCCAAGGATACCCAAACAGCAACAAAAAAGTGATTAGGGCTACTAACTTAAACACACTCTTGCTATGTTTAGCTGACCACTATAGGCATACTTTCCATTATTAATACACAAATGGTGACACAGGAGCCAAAGTGTCTCTCAACCCTCACAACTTGGGTACCTGATACACGTAATCAATCAGCTTCAGCATCACTATGGGATCCTCAACAACAGCAACACTTCCAAGTCAGCTCATGGATCTTAATCATTGATTAAACTAGTTGTCCCTTTTTTATGGAGGCAGCTTTGTGAAAGTCTCACTTACTGTCATAATATACATGAGCAGCATATTAAGTTACTGGGATAAAGAAATACTACAAGTGGAAAGAAGAAAACTCTTGGGGATGATACCATACCTTTTTCCATAGGAGCAGTCTTGTCCAATATTATAGGCCAGTAAAGCTGCAGCAGGCTCATGGATCATCCTCAATACATGAAACCCTGCAGCTTCAGCTGCCTGTCTGCACATAAGATAAAATGTGTAATAAATATTGTTATAAAAACAGCAATACTGTCAAGAATCAATATGAATAAAAACAAAAATACCTCAGAGCCTGCTTCTGTGGATAGGCAAACTCAAAAGGAACAGTGATGACAGTATCATAAACATCAGAACCCAGAGCTGACTGAGCTGTTTCTGTGGAAAAAAATGGACGACAAATCAGTTTACTATTCCTTATAAAGAAGGTGCTTGTTTCGTAATGAATACCTTTCATTTTAATGAAGATCAGTTTTGCAACATCTTCTGGTGCCATATACACTGGTGGCTCTCCGAATGTGATCTCATAAAATGGCTTCCCTTCTCTGTTGACAACCTTTACACAACAATTAAATTTGCAGTGATTACAGTTCAGTCAAGTGAGGTTTAATAACTAAAACAAAAGCTCCAGTCCAACCATATTTACTTCTCAAATTAGTTTTATTATTATGGTTCAGCAAATAATTATTATCAAGCAAATTGTCAATATGATATATATCACATCATGAACTACTTCATGTTTGGCAGGTAAAAAAAATATCTGATGTAATACTTTTCAAGTGTTCCCTTTGTCACAGAGCTTAATTTTTTTTCATTTCTAATATTTTGTGTCAAAATGAGGCTTTAAAACACAACCACTATGTCATAATCAGTAGAATGATTGAGGACAGGTGAGGAGGGCTGTGTGATATGTGGAAATCAGTAAACAAGCAGGGAAGAACACAGAATATATTGCTTTTAACAAAATTTTTGGACATTTTAAAAATAAGATTAATTTGGACAACACTTACCTGGCACTTGGTCTCCTTTTTATGAGCTTGTGCTTCGGGATCATCAAATCTGACCAATAGTAATAGGTAGAAAAAAATATATTAAAAACCTTTCATAAACTCATTTATCAGTATTATATTCAGCTGCCAATAAAGTTGCAAGAATTGATAAGACAGATATTCACTTCTGCTAAACTCAAGTTCTTTATGTGATTACTGTATTTCTTGCTATGCAGTGACGTAGGAACGTTTAAACTCTTGTAATGGAAATTCAATTTCCATTTCTAATTACATTTACCAAAACTGGGCAAGGAATTGCGATTTTAGTTAAAAGACAACTAATTAAGAATAATATCACCTTATAATAAATACATCATTTCCAAATTGAAATTTAAATGGAAGCCTTTCGCAGACTGTTAAGTCCTCAGGTGAAAATGACAGATAGAGTTGGGTGTCATCTGCATAACAGAAGCCATTTGAGGCATTATTTCCTACAAACTTTTGTAAATGACAAACAAAAGATACCTTATGCGCTTTTGAGACAGTGAGATACAGATATTTGACCTAGAATGATCATCCAGTAAAGTAGGATTTAATCCAAGAGACTGTATGTGGTGAGCAGTGCAAGAGACTGGAGACTGGATATTGATATTGTAAAACTCTTTCTTTGCAGCAGTGACATTACATGAGAAAGAATATATAGACTGAAGGCTTGTTAGATCTAGGTATTGTTGAGCCATGGATGAAATTAAGATGATACAACTGTTTTGGTGGATAGAGGACACAGACTATCCAGATTCAGGGTGGAACACAGAGGTTCAGAAACATCGTTAACCATAAGTGTGGAAATTGTGCTGAAGGGTGGAAGAGCAGAGCTAACAAGGACAGAGAAGTGGCTGGCAACCAGCTTCTGGCAAAAAGACTATAACAGAATATCTTTTATCGACACTGCTATGGGAACAATGACCCTCTCCAGTAGCAGTGTATGAAGTATGAACAATTTATGGAGGTGGGGACAGTTTAAATCAACTTTAATTTGGTGTTGCTGGGGTGGATAGGAAAGCAGTCATGATTAGGGAGGAAGTCTGTTGCTGAGAAAGTCCAATATCCAGGTACACAGTAAGCTGCAGAGGCTTAGTTTTACAACAAGTGTGTGTGGACTTGCTGTGTTCAATACCGAGTTGAAATCTATGAACGGCATCCTCCTATATGTGTTGATGCTATCCAGTTGTGTGAGAGCTGTGTGGAGAGCCGTTCTTATGGCATCCCCTGTGGACCTACTGTGTGCAAACTGGTATTGGATTAAGGTCTGTAGGAAGATGATCCTCTCAAAACATTTTCTGATGATGGGAGTCAGAGCAATTGGCAGAAAATCATTTAATCAGCTCACTGTGTTCCTCTTGGGCACTGGGGTGATGCTGGCTGACTTAAGGAGGGTTGGGACTGTGACCATCGGAGGGGAAAATTTTTTCTGAGATCGCATTGAATTTGATAAAGAATTGGTCAGAAACATGCCATGGAGTGAACAGTAAGTTCAGGTTGAAATCTTTTCCAGCCTTGTGAGGGGACTGCAAACCCTTTGTAGTTGAAATGAGCACAGGACAGGAATGGACAGGACAGTCTTCTTGCCAAAAAGAAGACGTAGAGGGCAGTCATGATTAGGGATGGAGGACAGTATGGTATATAATTCATCAAGAAAATCACCCAGTGGTCCTGGTGGATGATCTTTCACAACCCCAGGGATTTGACCATAAGTGGAGGCAGATGTGAGTATTTTTTTAGTTTGGATATTAATATGTCTGTCCTACCTCAATATCCAAATTGACGTGTAGTGTGGGTAATGTGAACACATTAGGAGCACAGCTGTGGTTTTGTGGTTTGAGCCGGTTCTTTATGAGAGCCAGTAAGACAAATGGTCAAATAAGCAGCAATTAAGTTTGCTTTGTTTACTGCGGACTGACAGTTTCACAGTAATTACGAGGAAAACCACGGAATGCAAATAATATATTTGCTTTCTAAGTGAGGCTTTTTTTTTTATTAACTTGATTTGGTTGGATCACGTTTATGTTTGAATTGATAAGATTACAAGTGCCTGTATACCTTTTTCCCAGGACTTGTTTCACTTTAACAACTGTGTTGGCAGCATTGCGAACTCTTCCTTGTTTTGCAGCTATACCAACAATCTGCAAAATAGAAAAAATAATAATAATTTGAGACAACACAGCACAGCTCTTTGAATACGAAATGTCCAAAATACAGATCTCTGCAAACACTCCAGATAGATATTTAAAGATCTGGTTAGAATTTTTCAATGGAAATAGAAAAAAAAATTCAATTTAATTAACCTAACATGCATGGTTTTGGTTGTTGGGAGGAAGCCGGAATAGGTATAACAAATCATTCCGTTCATTATGAAAGGTTACAAATGATGCATCCTAAGCATTGTACATTGATCTGAGTGAAAACCAATTGAAAAATGAGGACATCATTTTAAGACAAAAATTATTCTAACCTCTTTTTTTATCCTACCTTTCTACCACCAGTATTTCCTAGATTTTTCGAGGCAACAAAAAGTTTGGACGATGTCTAAAGTCTTAGTAAATATAATGAGAATAAAAGTAGAAAGTCCCTCTATGCCAACCTACGGGGATTACCCCTTTTAAGCCTGATCCAAGAAAAAAACAAACATTTTTTTGGTATGTTTGAAGTTTTTTTGGCCCTTTAACAAAATCTGAAAAGAATTAACAGAAATAATTTTTGAATATTCATGATTTATTACCATGCAATAAGTCAAAATTATTGTCCTTATTCTTCTGCTGTTATCAGGAATATTTGATTGTGAACAACAGGGTTTTGATCAGTGTTTACCATTAAATGATCCAAAAGGTCTCAGATGCAAAAGATTTTAGAAACTGTATACAGTAGAACCTCTACATACGAATTTAATTCATTCCAGGACCTACTTCGCATGTTAAAATATTTGTATGTTGGTTAAAATATTCCAATAAGAATACACTGTAATTCTTCTAATTCGTTCCACACCCCATAAACATACAATAACTCCTTAATAAATACTGCAGATAATTAAACATAGCAATAAAAAAAAATAATTACATAAGCAAGATGTAAAAATAAATTAATTATAGAGAAATAATCAATAAAATAGATTTTTTATTGGCACTTATTGGCGAACGGAGGTGTAAGCTTGGCGATGCAGGAGACAGAGGAGACGGTCGGTTTAGGAGGTAGAGGTGGTGAATGAGATATAGTACGTACCGTAACTTACCTTAACTTTCACTATGTGAACTTTAAACTAACTTATCTTATTTATTTTCATAAAATTTTTATATATATTTTTTTTTTATATGACTTCGACATTGGCAATTTACTAAGGGTGTCGAGTAGAATATTTGATCGAATTTCACTATGGATGTTGGAAAATTCATATGTTTAGGCAATCGTAAGCAGAGATGTTTAAAGTACTGGAGTAGAGGAGTGGAGTAGAAGTACAAGTACTATGTAAAAAAATTGACTTGAGTAAAAGTAGAAGTATTCTTTCAACACCATACTTAAGTGGAAGTACGGAAGTACTCCATTTTTTTTGTACTTAAGTATTGCAAGTAGAAGTATTTCAAAAATTGCTATTCAAGTATCGAAAGTATAAGTAAAAGTACAAGTACTGTGTATATTAAAAAAAGGCAGTCAAAAGTGTGATAGATATTGTTTATATTATTTCAAACGTGTGAAAGACCATACAGGTGTTTACAAAAAACAGAAAACTACATCTGCATTAGCAATCAACAGCTCTTCATCTACTATTATTTATTATTCCAGAGTCAGAATCCTGAGCTGACCCTTTATGCTAGCATTTAGCATACAGCTAGCCAGCTAGGTTAGCTTAAGCCAACGTTAACATACAGCTAGCCAGCTAGCTTAGCTTTAGCTAACGTTAGCTGCTACGTCCTGAGTGAACAGGGAGAACTGAACTAGCGCTTATTTATTAGCTTATATTTCATTGTATTTTTTAACTTAGCTTGATATGCTTCTTCAGATTAGATAGGGAATTTTGGAAGGCTATAATTAACCATCTTTAGGGAGGCTTTTTTTAATAGGCTACACTAGATCGTTCAAATCGCCCAATGAGGAGCCAGCTTCCCAAACCCTGACAGAGCTATCTATCATTACGTTTACATTTCAGTAACGAGTAACGATTCAGCCCGTGAAAAATCGATCGGAGTAAAAGTATTGAAATAATCAAAAATATGTAGTGGAGTAAAAGTAAAAGTAGGGGGAAAAATATCTACTCCAATAAAGTACAGATACTGCATTTTGGTACTTAAGTACAGTACTTAAGTAGTTCTACTTCGTTACTGAACATCTCTGATCGTAAGTAGAGGTTCTAATGTATATCAAATATGAAACGGCATTATAGGGTTAAGCAGTGTAGAAAATGGATGAATGAGAAATTAATTAATTTTACCTGCTCAGTATCTCTGTAGCCCACTACAGCTGGGGTCACACGGTCTCCTGCATCATTAGCCACCACCTCAGCCCGACCATCCTGTAAATTACACAAATATTTTTATGTTGGTTACTTCTTGTAGAGTTATGCAATATGCAAGATTGTTAATAAATAATACTTAACATGTTTTCTGATTTGCTCATAAAGTACAACTGTATGGCCTCAAACAGTATAATAATGACAGGAATTAAAAAGTATATTAGTATAATAAGCACAAAATATGCAGAAAGATTAAATATCACAATCACTTAACTGTAAAGTACTTGAAAGAATAGTAGTACATTATAAAATTAATAAATTAATTAATTTAATTTAGTTCAGACAATTACCACCAAAGTGATTGTGAACATTAGCTTCAAAACAACAAAACAATTGCAAACAACAAATACATATTCAACCATATTAACTTTATACCCCATTATCTATGTAGAAATTTGAACATAAATAGAATCTATAAGAGAAATATCAAATTGAATAGATTTAAGTATATGTACCCTCAGATATGACATTAAATTAATGTAGTGTCTGAAAAGGGGTATAAAGAAGTATAACGCATTTATTCCTATCTTCTCCCTCATATTGCCCTTATAGTAACCTTTCTGTTTCCCGTTTGTTTCTGACCTAAAATTACAACCAAAAAAACCCAAAGAAAGAGTTAATATAATGTATACCACAGTCTCTCCGTCTGGCCCCTCACCAATCCCAAACCTGTACTCTACAGCACCAGCCGCAGCCCAGAGTTCACAACTTTGATTTACAGACCTACAGCATATAACTTCTGTTGACTGTCCCTTGAGACTTGAGGAGGCACGTAGATAACAAAAATTATGAAAAATTCATTGGAACTACATTTAATCTATAAATAACAAAGTATCCTTCCTTCTTCAATAATTAAATCTTGATGCTTTATTTCATCATCTCTGCCAAATGAGATCAAAAGTACTAATTAGAGCTTATTCTATTTAAAGCTTGATATAATGTGTTACGCCTGGTTATATATCTCATATGTAGAACGACCTTCATTCACCAATTCACCTGCCAGGTCACGCTGGATTTACATTGTTATCCTGAATGCATAATGTTAGACCACAGAGGACATGGTGAAGCATAGTTAAGGATCTAATGAATCTTATGCGTAAAACACACTTCTATAACATATTCAACAAGGCCAAAACCCTAACTGTTCTTTCAATTAACAACTCAAGAAGACTATGTTATATTTTCTCGAGTTACTTTAGTGTTCATATCGTACAATACCTCACATGGCATTTGTATTTATATAACAGTATCAGCATTATAATCCATCCATCCATTTTCAATAACGCTTATTCCCTGATGGGGTCGCGGAGGGAACTGGAGCCTATCCCAGTGGTAAACGGGCGAGAGGCAGGGTACACCCTGGACAGTGCGCCAGTCCATCGCAGTGTCACAATAGAATAATAGCATTATCATTATTTTTAGTTCCTTCATGTGGCTTAGAACCAGGCTAATGTCGAAACTCACTTTGTGGCTTTTCGGATAATATTCACGACTGTGAAAAAGGTGAGGTACAACTTTTAAATATTCGCTTAGATTTAACAAATTGGAACTCACCTTAAATATGGCAACACAGGCACATGTATAGCCAAAGTGAATTCCAATCGCAGCCATGTTGAATTCATACACTCAATAGTCGTACACTGCACGCGGCGGTGGTTCAGCAATGAGAATCAACTTCCGGTTGTTCTTTTTTTTCAACATGAAATCCACGAGCAACGGAGCCCCTGAAGGGTCATTTGAAGTATTGTATTTTTTCTCCTTTTTCCTGCAGAGTCGAGCTCAATTCCTGGAAGTGGCAACCGTAATTGGCACTTTTGGTGGCAGCATCTGCCGGATGCCAGTGGTGGAAAAAAAGTCTCTCCTTTTTGGTTCAAATTAACCCTCTTTTTTATTAGTTTTTTTTTTTTTGCTTTTGACATGCTGGTGAATGTACATTATGTAATTTAAAACACAATAGAAATATTGGTCATCGTGGCTGTATTATCCTACAGAGGAGATGATGTATATTTATGCAGGAATAATATTCAAACAATTAAATCAATAAAGTTACGTAAGGTCATAGATTAAGTCAGATGACTGTGAGAGGCAGGAGCAAGAAAGTAAGATCAGGATCTGAATTAATGGCAGATATTTTAGGAAACATTGTTCAGATTACATGAAATTTATCAGCACTACATTTTCCATACTCACAGAGTCTGAATGTGAGGTGGCAATAAAGGTACTGGGTGGTAGGAGAAAAATGAAATGGACTGAAGTGAGAGATGAAAGAAAGATTAAAGAAAGGTGTGAGAAAAAGTGCCAGTTTTTAGATAAAAGGGGAGAAAACACATATATATTATAATATGAAGAATCTTCTGTGTTTCCTAAAAGTGACTTGCATTAACTTTTTTGGGAGTGCCACATTCACTGCCAAAAAAGACAAAAATTTGGGGTTATTTTCGTCAATCTAGACGAGTCCAGATTTGACTTGCTATTGATGCTTTCATACAAATAAGTATACATGAAATACAGCTACATTGGCTGTTTTGCATGATCACTCCTCAAATATAAATTGAACAAATTTTGTTATCTGTCATCTACATTTAATGAAAAACCTGTACTAGTTACACCAAATGTAGGTTTACATGGGTTCAAAAAAGTTGTGGAGTCGCCCTTTTTTGTTTTCTGTTTATATTCTAATAAAAAGATGAGAACTGGTAGGCAATGAGTGCCCTCGTTCCAGTATAAACCTAAGCAGGCCATGCATTATTAAAGAAAGGTAAAGCACTTAACAGTAATACAAACGTTTTTACAAGAAAATGCAAAAAGAAAAAAGTCCATGCTCTTCCATTGGATGGTTTATATCCACCCATCTATTTTTTTTATTTACTTATCTGTGGCTCAGTCACAGAGACAACAGATTTAGTACTGACATCCCTGTCACTAAAGAAGGGACTACAGAGTCATCATTGAGTATTTTTCTTTTGCAGAAAGATGTAATTAAATTCATGTGATATTTAAAAATATATATATTAAGACACTTTGAATGCAGATTCATTGGGGACAGGGTCTGCTCGTTCAAATGACTTTTCGTGTTTGTCATCTGTTTGTCCTTCCAGATAATATGTCATTGGATTCTGGCAGAAAATGTTGCTGTTCTACATAAGTTTTTAAGATATGATTGGCACATCATGTAGCCTCTACATTTTTAGGCTGTTTTCCAGCAATTTCCCTTGGAAAAAAAATTAAACCCCTCAAATGCTCTCTGCACCCTTTTTTAAAACAATAAATGTTTCCATCTGTGTTAAGTCTTCACTTAACCAAAGTCCCTTATCTTTCTAGAGAGTGCTTTTCTTTGTTACTTTCCAGATTAAATCACTCGCGGAGCAAAGTTCACACATGAGTATAGCTTCCGTCCTGATTTACCATTACAATAGCCTTATTAAAGTGGTAACCAGAGATCGTCTGGCTTTCCATAACAACGTTTGCCCCTGTAGGACCAAACATATCTGTTCGTAGTTTACCTAGTAACACCATGATACAAAATTGTCATTGGTTAGTTTCGTGCGGCAGGCGGTCCTCGAGCTGTTAAATAATGTGATCTGCCGGATAGTTTCACTTTATTTTAACGGACGTAGCAGAGCGTTTACATTAGCTCCCTGTTCTTGCATTCACATTTTGGTGAACTTAACAGAACTGGATTAATCATGAAGGTGATTCTCTTTTTTTCAGCTCTGATTGCGCTCTACATCTCAGTGGACTCCAAAGAATGTAAGTAACTTATTTATTTAATCGAAGGTTACTGTCATCACGATCTCTTAAATGAAGAATATCTGAGGCTTTGTGAAAAATAATGTCGTTCATCCTGCACAGCAATTGGTATATCTATTCGAGTCAAACAACACAGTTATGTTTTAAACGGTTGACATTATTTTAAATAAACTGTTTTTGATTGAAGAACAATCGACCAAATTTCGGATTTACAAAGTGGATTTAGGTCGATAAACAGTGAATCAACACAAGCGAATCTTAGATAAGAGGTTTGAGTGTATTAGTTAAATGGAAATAACAAATATCTATGTTTCTGTATCGTCCATGGAGGGATTCCCCTTTGTCTTTATTTAGTTTCGATTTTAGGTAGGCTTTTATCATTACCTGCAGCAAAACCACATTGCACATTCTTTAACTTGAAGCAAAATGGGGAAAACACACAACTGTGTGTTTTCCAAATATGCCCACTAATTATTAATATATAACTGATATACATAATTTGATGTCTTTATTGATAATGGTATGATTTCAGGCTAAGTCCCAAAGATATTCGATTATTTCCTAAAGTGAAATTGTAGTTTTAAAAATATTTAGTTTTAATCTCCTCAGAGTTTGTCTTTCCAACATTGAAATTCCCCTATACTACAGCTGGGATCAAATTACAAGATCTAATATGTAAATTAGGTAATGACATCATCTGGCGACTTTTAGGACAGCCAATAACTGCTGTTCTGAATGAGGAGTTGGCGACAGTGCTTGAACCAGGGCCAAGAGACATTTAGTTCAATCTGTGCTCCTCTGATTTTTTTTACCACCTTTGACAGTTGTAGTAAAGAAATAAAATCTCTTATTCAAGTAATCAACATTTTTTTCTTTATTGCCTTTCTTTATTTTAGCTCCACCCAAGGTTCAGGTGTACAGCCGTAACCCAGGAGAGTTTGGAAAGGAAAACATCCTTATCTGCCATGTGAGTGGCTTCCATCCCCCAGACATTACTATTGAGATCCTGGAGGATGGAGTTGAACTCCCTAATTCCAAGCAGACCGACCTAGCCTTCAAGCAGGACTGGCACTTTCATCTGACCAAGAGTGTGCCCTTTACACCTGTGGATGGACATAAGTACAGTTGCAAGGTTACTCATGGGGAGACCAGGAGAAACTTTGCTTGGGGTGAGTTGTAGTCACTCAAAATATTTGGGTACAATAATTCAATTTTGTATTTATTAATATGTTTTTAATTAAGATTTACACAAAAAAATCTGGACTTTCCAGTTGACTTGTCTTTGTGCAAGTGTTTGTCGTCAGGGTTATGCTTATATATTTAACGTGCAAAAACACAAAATATATTTTCTTTTGTTTTTTAATAGGGTATACATTTTTTGTGACTTTTATTAAGATAATGATATTGCACTGTTATTTCTATTGTATATGGCAATAAGGACCTTACCCCCAGGAAATTACAATAGTCTGACTTGAATACAAAGTTATGAAATTATATAATGCACAACATAATACCAAATGAGATATAATTAAATGATATATGCAAATACTGATGCTCAAATTTGAGTTATGAAATGTATTGCTTTGCTTTTTCTTTCTTACAGAGCCAAATATGTAACTGTCATGGAGGCCTTCCTTGGTAAGTTCACTTGTATATCTGATCCAACTCAAAATACTCCATGAGCTGTCAAACGGTATTGCAAAGGACATTTAGTGAAATCAAATTAAAGTAGCTAAAGAGTTGTCATGATAAGATGTGGTTATGTTTTATTTATTCTACTAAAATGTTGTTTTTTTGTGTGTGTGTGTCATGTGGCACAGAACCATCTGTTACGAAAGAAGACAGTATTGTCCTTCAATTGCTGTCCTTACATTCTCATTAATGTGACACTTTTTTCACGTTTTATTTTTTTCATGTGTTTCATACTGACTAATATCATGAAAGACAAATATAAGGAAAATTGGATGGGTAGAAGTACTGCTCATGTGTCAATGTTCAAGAGCAAACTGACCGGCTTTTGGTGTTGTCAGACTGGCTTTTTTGGAATTGTGACAGTAGATGGTGATTTGTTGTGCTGCTAAAACATTTTTTTTTTCTCTTTTTAGTTCTCAGAAGTAACCGCTACATCTGTATCTGTTAATCAACTCTTCAATCAACATCATTTAATTATTTCATGAGGCAGTCTCTTCTCTGACCTTTAATTTTAAAAGAAAAAACGGATATACTAAGGGGTGTTCATTTTCTTATTTTATGCAAAATGCTGTTCATGTAGTAATTCAATGTTTGTGTACTGCTTTACTTGCAAGCATAAATTTGTATAACACCAAAATGCTTGACTTATCTTTTAAATGCTTAAACTGCTTATTTGTTTCACTTTAAGAATTAAAACAGAAATTGTCTAGACTATTGGCGTATTCTGTCCAAACCAGTAAATCACAGTTCAGATTTCTTTTCATTTTGGTAGGTTTTATGTCTGTCATAATACTTTCAAATAAAGGCCTCTTAAAAAAAATTGTTGACATGTTTATTCATTAACTGAACTTTACATTTAAAGGTTTTATATTTAAGGGACAATGTTTTTGTGCAAGTACAAAATGTCTTTTGTATTAGAAAATGGTAACACTCAATTGGTCAAGTTCTATAAAACAGCTAATGCTAAAATCATATAACAGATGTTATAATGTATTAATGCATTAAAGGACATGTATAAAAAGTGATTTACAATGCAGATACAACATTACAGTATGCATCAACCTAACAATAAGCTAAATAGAAGAAATCACTTGTCAGACTGTTAGAGGCAATGGTGGTGACAGTGTAGAGCCCGAGGGAAGTACAGAAAGGGTAGTAGAGGGGGGTGGGAAGTACTGGGCAAGAATTAGAGGAGGAGATACTCTGAAGAGCTTGGTCTTCAAGATATTTTCTACATTTAAGTCAGGAACGTTTTGTTCTCGTAGCGCTTGGTAGGTCACCATCATGGAACGACACATCAATAGAGTCTGGATTGTCTTAAGCTTTGTGTAAGCACTGCTAGAAGACAATCCTGTGATTACTGGAGTGGCCGAGGTTGTGACATAAGCCCTTGTAATTGTATTCAAGTAGATGGGAGCTGTACCCTTAAACACTTTGTGGCATTATTTCTTCAATAAATGCCAAATAAACATTTCTATTGGAGTCTGTTCTGCCATCTTCATGGTAAATATCTTGTGGTTCTGATATGTTTCTGACTCAGAGTTTCCCTTGAGTCCGTTTGGATATGGTGTACTAACATTTGCCTAAGGTCAAGAGTTTCTTGATAGGATTGGGCGATATGTTGGTATTTGAATATGTATCGATTTATTTCTAAACAAGATATAAGACACGGGGCATATTGCTTGTATCAATATAGTTCACTTTGCTTTCAAATGACTAAACAGGGACAGCATGTCCGCACCCATTTCTCCTCTTTCTGTGTCCCTGGACACACACACAATCTTTCTGCTTCAGAACAATGGCTCGATAAATTGGAGATGGTTCGGCTATAAAGCAGCATCAGTTTTTCTGTAAAAAATGTGGAAACATGTTTCAACTAAAGGCTCGAGCACCACAAATGTCCTCGACCATTTGCAGCAGCGCCATAAAGGGTACTACGAGCAGTGCCTCCCCAACCTTCTGCTCCGAACAAACCCTGCTGCAAGCATCAATCACCCATACTGTGCCTTCCAAAAGAACAACTGAAAAGTGGCATTATAATACCAAAGCCGTGGCTTTCCATATAACTAAAGACATGGCCAAGTATCGATATCCAGCTCCACCCACATCCAAGTCGGCCATTTTGATTGCGTCACCAATAGGAGAAAATCGTCTCAACCCGCTGGCAGTTTGGCGAAGTGAAAGTAAAAATATGAAGGGCAAACTTTGCAGTTTGATGGTTTATTTTCAGTGTGTAAAATGTATTGACTGTAGAAACATCCATCCATCCATCCATTATCAATACCGCTTATTCCCTGATGGGGTCATGGGGGAAACTGGAGCCTATCCCAGTGGTCAACGGGCGAGAGGCAGGGTACACCCTGGACAGTCCGTCAGTCCATCGTAGGGCCACACACAGGACATACAAGGACTCACATACACACTCACATTCACTCCTAAGGGCAATTTCCCCAATCTCCAATACACCTAACATGCAGGTTTTTGGACTGTGGGAGGAAGCCGGAGAATCCGGAGAGAACCCACACAGACACAGGGAGAACATGCAAACTCCACCCAGAAAGGTCCTGGTTCCCCCGGGATTCGAACCCAGAACCCTCTTGCTGGGAGGCGACAGTGCTGACCAGCACACCACCGTGCCGCCCATTGTAGAAATAATAACAATAATATATATATATATACAGATTTTATATTAAAATGATAGTGAAAGGGTGGTGTGTGTGCTAGGGGTGGACAGGGGGGTATGCCCGTCCTCTGGCTAAGGGGAAAGGGTAGTGGTGTGGAACATTGCAGACAGCCAAACAAGATCCAAGAAAAACTGTGTTGTCTTCTTGGTACTGGAATTCAAAAACGAGGAATTCTCTTGAATCACTGCTGTCATCACTGGTGATGTTCTGAAATGCCCGTCAGTCCTCCGCTGTCATGGACAATAGGTTGGGCAGTTCGACATCTCCACGGAAAAGAGACATGTTGTCCTGTATCCAGGTTGTCCTGCATTTATTCTTCCATAGTGGTCTGAGAGAAAGACAGAAGTGCATTTTATATCACATTTACATTTAGAAAAATACTTTGCACCAATACACACATTCCCATCCTAATAACGAACTGTTAAAACCAATGAGGTCAAAATAATGCTGTGTGTTTGGATGGCCTGAGGAAAACAATTGTTTCAACATCCACACATTGTATCATGATACACTATATTACGTGCGTGCATACACACCAGACTTACTGTAAGGTGCTGAAAGTGCAGTATCAACCACTAAAACCTTCTTAACCCCCAGCACATGAATACCTGTTCAAGGAATTCCTCTGGATGTATGTTAGCCATACGTTGAATTTTCCTAAGAAAGAAAGAAGAGACCTTGTGAGGAGTATAGTATAATTATAGAATATTTGGTTTTTAGATTGGATCTACAATTGTTTTTTTCAATTCCATCATACCTTGCCGGTTCTTCGGCTAGCAAGACATTAGATGCCAAAGTAGTGTCATCAGCACTGTCAAATAAAACCAGCAGAGTATTAGGAACAGGTTTGGTGCTCATAGAATCATTACATTCAAGAAAATAAGTAGTAATTGCATACTTTTCAGCAAGAGTAATATTTTCAAGCATCAAATAGCACCATCACCTTCGTAACCATAGCATGTCATCCTAAAAGAAAAGAGCAAACAGGCTCAGGATACAGGTCAAACTCTAGGGTGCTTTGTCAGTATGACAAAGGCTGTGTGCAAATATCAGTTAATGAGAGTAGGAATACTCAAACGGGAATGCTCAAATTGATTAGAATATTTAACTCACAGACAAAATAATCATTTAGGACCATCATAGTTTGTGTCAGGGTCACAAGAGGAGTGCCCACAAAATCATACCTGACTAAAGTGAAATCTCCACCCCAAGGCCATATAAAGAGCGTACTGTAAATTAGAGATGCAATTCAGAAGGATTGCACTAACATTTTGTATAGCTCTACTGAGACAAAACTTTTGAAAATGGACACTGTGTTACAAGTTAAACCGCTAGCATCTTGGATGTGGCGAAGTGCCTGGAGGCCTTCATCCGTTCTGCAGGCCCCCCCCCAACAGAAAATACATGTCGAGTACACTGTTGCTTTAACCAATCAGACTTTAAGTTGGTGACACCAGGGCCTTCTAGAAGGCCTTAGGCAACGTTACTTTATTCACACCCGCTGATTGGATAGTCAGATATCCAATCAGCGGCAAAGCTAGCAAACAAACAAAAATATAGTTGTGTTGGTTTCATAGTTATTTTATGATTTGGTGGCGGATTTACTGTCAAGGCCATTTTCAAAACGGACTTTTCAAGAAAAGTAAGTGAGTAAAATGTTGCTTTTTTCCTAAATAATATCGCGAGTTTATGAGGATAATATTGATGTGTTTTGGGTTTTTTTTTTGGGGGGGGGGGGGGGGGGGGGGGGG
>JABUIW010043787.1:43476-110980 GCA_013363375.1 Menidia beryllina
ACATTATATATATATATATATATATATATATATATATATATAATGTGTTTTAAAAACGATTAATCAAAATCAGTTAAATGTAAATGTTTGTGCTCTTTATCCAGAAAACCCTCAAGTCACATCTACTTTTCAGGCACTGGTTATTACGGACACAGATTACATGTTAAATTTCAATATTTATATTACAGTAACAGGGTTACAGGCATTAGTAGCTGAAAACACTCAGCATTAAAAGTATAGACGCTGGTTTGGTGCTTCCTTATTTCCAAAACATCAGGAGTAAAAATGTGAAATCATCACTTTAAAGTTCCATACATTTGTTTTTGTAGTGGTATCAAGGTAGGAACCAATGTGTTATGTTCCCCGGGGGAAGAATAAAGATTTGTTCCATCCCGATTTGAACACTGCTATGCCTTGTCTCTATAAAAACCCACAAAACTAAGGGTGCTGTTCAAGAAGAAGGGACAAAAAGTTGAGCGTAAATACCAAAGGGTATAAGAAGAAAAAAAAAGTTTGTGGAAACTTGTAAGACGAACGGTTGGCGGGAGCTAATGGTAACTAGCTGTGACAGCGGGAAAATGGCACAATATCAAGTAAACCGGCCAGAGCAGTTCTCATTCAAGGCAGAAGAGGAAGTGGACGAAGTGGATAAAGCGCTTTGAAAGATTTCGGGTTGCATCAGGTCTGGATATACAAGCCGACGAAAACCAAGTAAATGCGCTAATTTACTGTTTGGGTGAGGAAGCAGAGGATATTTTAGTTTCCCTACATCTAAGTCCAGAACAACCAAGTGAGTATGAGACAGTCAAACATTTGAGGCTCACTTTGTAGCTAGAAGAAATATAAATTTTGAAAGAGCAAAGTTCAGTCAGTGGCAGCAAGAGGTGGGACAGCTTCATCACCGCGCTGCATTGTTTAGCTGAGCACAGTGGATATGGCCCACCTCATGATGAGATGGTGAGAGACAGGCTTGTGGCTGGACTCAGAGACTTGCATTTGTCAGAACAATTACAAATGGATCCAGAATGAACTCTTGTGAAAGCAGTTGCAAAAGTTAAACAGAGTGAACTCATTAAGATGCAGCAAGAGCTATTAAAGACGAACTTGAAGGCAGAAGTCGACAGCTCGACAGTGTGCACTCAAAGCCACAAGGGGGCGTCAGAGTCAAACAGAACAGATGGCAGCTGACTCAGACGTTTTCTCCAATGTCCAGCAAGAGAAGTCATTTGCAATAACTGCAAAAAGAAAGGACATTTTGTAAGGGTGTGAAAATCAAAGAAAGTGCATAAAGTACATGTGGCAGCAGTCTCAGAGGATGCATCTTCAGAGGAGATTGCATTTTTAGGATCATTGTAAAGTGATTCTGCAGACAGTCCATGGATGACAGAATTAAAAATTAACAATAACAGTGCAGTGTTAAAAATTGACACCGGTGCCGATGTGACTGCAGTCACAACATACATGTATGAGAAGGGACAGTACAGTGAACTACAGAAAACTCAGAAAACTAAAAAAGTGCTCATAGGGCCAGGTAGATCACATCTAAGGTTAAAGGAAAATTCACAGCTACTTTGCAAAGAAAAGACAAACACGTAATGGAAGACATTTATGTGGTTGACGGACTATTATTGCAAGCAGCGACAGCACTTCAAGTAGTTGCAAGGCTTGATGTAACTACTTTGGACTCTAAAGAGACAATTAAAAAAGAGTTTCCAGAGCTCTTTTCAGGACTAGGGACAATGAAAGGAGAATACAACATAGTTCTCAAACCTGGAGCACAACCATTTTCAGGTTTTGAGACACATCAAAGCCTGTCTCCCCCCCACCCTGGATCCGCACCAGACTAACAGATCCAACGAAGATGCCATAGCAATCGCTCCCCACTCAGCGCTAAGTCACCTGGAGCAACGGGAGAACTATGCCAGGATGCTCTTCATTGACTTTAGATCATCTTTTAATACAATAATACTGGACATTGTGATCCCCAAGCTAACCAACCTGGGGGTCCCACCATCAACCTGCTCCTGGATAAAGAACTTTTTGGTCAACCGACCCCAGCAGGGGAAACTGGGTCCTCACCTCTCTTCTTCCCACACTCTCAGCACACTGGCTCTCCACAGGGCTGCGTGCTGAGCCCACTACTCTACTCCCTCTAGACATCCGACTGCAGTCCCGCCCACCCAGAGAACATCATCATCAAGTTCACTGATAACACAACGGTGGTGGGGCTGATTACAGGGGGAAACGAGATGAGGTCCTGAAACTCGGCGAGTGGTGCGCATCAACCAACCTGGCACTAAACATCAACAAGACTAAGGAACTCATCCTGGACTTCAGAGGAAGAAAGCCGCCCCTGCCCCCCTGTACATCAACGGTGGATGTGTAGAGCGAGTGGAGCCCTTCAAATTCCTCGGCATCCACATCTCTGCAGACTCCTCCTGGTCGGCCAACACCACCGCTCTGGTCATGAAGGCCCAGCAGCGGCTACACTTCCTGAGGGTGCTCAGGAAGGAACAACTAAAAACTCAGCTGCGGGTGACCTTCTACCGCTCCATCATCGAGAGCCTGTTGACCTAAGCTGCGACAGTGTGGCACTCCAGCTGCATGGAGGCCGATAGGAAGCGACTGCACTGCACAAAAAATTATCGGCTGCCCTCTGCCCTCTTTGACTGCCATCTACAACTCCCGTTGTCTCAGCAGGGCCAGAAACATCCTGAGGGACACCACCCACCCTGGCTTCCATCTCTTCGACCTGTTGCCCTCAGGGAGGCGCTTCAGGTCAATACGGACCAAAACATACAGACTCGGGGATAGCTTCTTCCCCAAAGCTGACCTTACTCAACCAACATTCAGACTAGTACTAGTATTAGTACTCCACTTCACTAATGTATTGTATATGTATGTATGTGTTATTAATGTGTGCACTTTTACGGAGCTGCTCTCCAAATTTCATTGTACTGTGTACAATGACAATAAAGGCTTTCAATTCAATTCAATTTCAATCCCCAGGCGTATCTCTCTCCCTCTACTGCCAAAAGTAATAGAGGAACTGAATCGAATTGAGCAACAAGGAGTCATCTCCAAGATGGAGCAACCTACCAAGTGGTGTGCACCTATGGTGGTGGTTCCAAAGCGCACAAGTAAACGAGTGAGAATCTGCTTGGACCTCACTCAACTGAACAAATCAGTGTTCAGAGAGAGACATCAGCTTACTTCAGTTGAAAACGCTTTAGGACAGCTCTCTGGTGCCAAGTTATTTTGAAACCTAGATGCCAATGGTGGTTTCTGGAAAATTCCTCTTAGTAAGGAATTCTCCTTGCTCACGACTTTCATCACTCCCTTTGGTCGCTATTGCTACAATAGACTCATGAGATTTTCATTCACAATCTCACATGTAGCACGCAAGGAAAAAGCCACTGCAGATGTTCTATCAGGAGCACCAGTTGCACATTCATCTTCACGAGGAGGAGATCGACCTCTACGCAGGCGCCACAGTTGCAAGCATCCCAGCTACTGAGAAAAGACTCAAAGACAGGACAAGCAGTTTTGTATGAGTGGTTGGCCAAATACATTTAACATTGAAATGACTTTTCAACCTTACTTACCTTTTGCAAGTGAGCTTACGGTTCAAAACGGTCTGTTGTTACTTGGGTGTAGATTAATAATACCAAAGTCACTGAGACTTGATTTTCTGAACAAGCTACACGAGGAACACTTAGGCATCACAAAATTCAGGGAATGTGATAAAAAATCTGTGTGGTGGCCAGGTCTCAGCAAAGATTTTTCAAAACTAGTCGATAACTGTGACACTTGTGCATGTGAGAGAACTCAGAAAAAAGAGACAATGTTAGCTTCAGACTTTCCTTCACGTCCATGGTGTAAAGTTGGTGCAGACTTGTTTAAATTTGGCAAGAATCAATACTTAGTACTAGTTGATTACTTTTCTAGGTTCTTTGAAATGGCAAAACTTTCATCTACCACTTCAGAGGCTGTTATTGACCAATGTAAATCTATTTTCGCCAGACATGGCATTCCCGAGGCAGTGCACTCAAACAATGGTCCGCAATTTGCATCTTTTGCTTTTCACAAGGTTGCACACAATTGGGGCTTTTTACATGTTATATCTAGTCCTCACTTTCCACAAAGCAATGGTGAAGTAGAGCGTGCAATTAGGACGATCAAAAATGTACTTAAAAAGTCCAGTGATCCATATTTAGCTTTGATGGCTTATAGAGCATCACCTTTAGCCAGTGGGTATAGTCCTACAGAACTACTCATGGGGCATAACATATGCACTACTGTCCCTGTGATTCTTTCAAAACAGAGCTGACTTAGGAAAAGTGAGAAAGACAGAAAAGAGTTATAGATTGAGACAAACACAGAATTACAACAAGAGACGCAGAGCTTTTGACATGCCTAGCTTGCAACCAGGAAACCATGTCAGGGTCAAGGACATACAACAGAGAGGAATGGTGGTGTCCACTGCAGGTCTTACATCGTTGATCCACTGAGCGGCAGCCTCAGGAGAAACAGGTACAGTATCATCTATCTGAAACATCAGTACCTCCACAGCTGCAGGTTAATTTTCCATCGGAAGAAAACCATCTGACAAAGACTGAACCAACAACTGAGAGACTCCCTGACTCCGGTCAACAGTCTCCACACCCTGAGAAACGCTTTCCGACACAAGTCAGAAAAACACCAAGGTATCTGAAAGACTATGTTATTTAAGATGGGTTATTGGGCAGAATAATCCCCATTTTTGGTTCAGGGGTCTGGGCCATCTTCCCCATCCCCTAATCTGTTCAAGAAATGTTGTTGTAAAGAGGCTGTTATGCAGGTAAATAGTAAGTTAAATGAGTTTGTTACAATTAAGACTGTATTTTGAATACAGACGTGTTAAAAAAAAGCAGAAACAATGGCTTACAATGTAAATTACAACTCAGTGCTGTGACAGAATACACCGGCCTCTGTCAGGTGGGCTGGGGTTTAGGGAGGACTCAGGCGCAGAGAGGTGGTTAGTAGTGATGGGCTATCTGAAGCCAGGCTTCGAGGCTTGTACCGAGTAATAAGGGGGCGTGTCAATGAAGCCCCGCTTTGAGGCCTGTGTTGGCTTGTTGAAAACCACGTGACTGGCAACAAACGAGGCTTCGCATTGCATTGGTCACGTGACTGCTTCATTTTGCGTGTCGGTTTTCAAAATAAAAGCGCGATGAATCCTGTTGCTTCGTGGGTTGTAGTAGGTGGTTTGGTATCAGCAGAACAGTTTTCATCAGCAGTGGTTGAAATGGAGCCATCAAAAAAGAGAAAAACCTCTCATATGTGGGAGTATTATGAGATGACAGATCACAATAAGGTTTGTATAATGTTTACCCAAGATCTGACTACATTTCCCTCATTAATAGCAACGTTGTGTTAACTTCCACATCCTTTTAATTCAGGTGAAATGTTTGCTGTGTGACAGGGTGTTGGTCTACAACAACAACACATCATCAATGATTAGGCATTACAGGGCCATGCATGAAAATAAGCACACTTCAGACACAGGAGACACCAGCCAGAGTATGACATTGTCTTATGTTTTGTAAATTATTTCATTCATATTTATATCTATCAGTATATTATTGTGTCATTTAAATTGTTTTATATTTATGCGTCTTGCAGGTTCCAGGAAGCAGGTGCTAGATGAGGCTGTGGCAAATCTGATTGTAAAGGATTCCCAACCTTTTTCCGTAGTGGAGGATGAGGGCTTCAGAGAGCTCATTCATTTGCTGGATCCAACCTATGTTCTTCCTACTAGAAAGGTTTATATGTGTAAACAATAACAGCTAATGTGGTAATTTGAAATCATTTCAGTTATTAAAATGAATAATTTTGCTTTTTATTTTAGGCATTAAAAAAGATGGTGGAAGATAAATTCTACAAAACAAAAGAAAAGGCCAAAGAAGACATCCAAAAGGTGACTGCCGTCAGCCTGACAGCAGATATGTGGACGTCCATGAATATGGAGGCATACCTGGCCATAACATGCCACTTCATTGATCCCAATGACAAACTGAGCATTGTATTAATTGGAGTGGAGCATTTCCCTTACACTCACACATCTGACAATCTGGCCAGGGTAGTGCATAATCACATGGCGGAGTGGGGAATTACTGATAAGGTGAACTGTCTGGTGACTGATGCAGCTGCTAACATGATTGCATGTGCTAAGGCATTAAAGATCAGGCACTCCATCTGCATTGCTCATGGACTGAATTTATTAGTCCGAAAATCATTTGACCAGATCCCTGACCTCTGTGACATCCGCGCAAAGGCTAAAAGAATTGTGGCATATTTCCACTCAAGCACCACAGGTAAAGAAAGGCTAGAAGGGACTCAAATACAGATGGGAAGACAATCACAAAAGCTCATAATCGATGTGGACACACGCTGGAACAGCACTTACCTTATGTTGGAACGTCTGTTTCAACAGAAAGAACCTGTGGCCGCAGCCCTCACAACACTCAAAACTGATATAATCTCTTTGACTTCTCAGGATTATGAGATAATTGAGGAATCCTTACCCGTGTTGTTCCCATTTTTCCAAGCAACTTCAGAGCTCTCTGAAGAGAAAAGAGTGTCAATATCCAAGGTTATACCTTTAATGAACATGCTGCACCATGCAGTGCTTACAAAGATGGCAAATATCAAAAATGATGTTGCAAGACTTCTGTCTGAAAACCTATTGAGGCGTGTCAAAGAACAAGTCACAAATATTGAATCATTAAGTGTCATGACAATGGCCACATTGCTGGACCCTAGGTTCAAAACTCTTGGTTTTCTCAGTCAAAGCAAAGCACAAGAGGCGGTAAGGCGGCTGAAAGCAGAATGTTCTACACTGATTGCAAGCAATGAAGGAGTCCAGCTGCAGGAATCAGGAGATGCAGGAGAAGGCGCTAGCAGATCTTGTGAGTTTTTATGTATTTTGACATTTTCTTGTGACATTTGTACTACTGTATTTCAGCTCTTGGAGTTGTGTATTATCTGTAATGATCTTTTGTTTTTATTTATAGGTGAACTGTGGTCTCTTTTAGATACTACAGTGGACCAGAAGAGGCATAGCTCCAATGCCACAGCAGATGCCATTGTTGAAGTGGAGCGATACCTTGCTGAAAAGAACCTAAGGAGACATGAAGATCCATTGGTGTATTGGCATACACAGAAACATGTGCATCCCCACTTGTACTGTATGGCACTGAAGTTCCTCTGTTCACCTGCATCATCAGTGCCGTGTGAACGAGTTTTTTCCAAGGCGGGGGAGGTCATCTGCCGACGAAGAAACCGTCTAAAACCTGAAACAGTGAAAAAAGTCCTATTCCTAAATAAAAACAATTAAACCTAAAATCCAGAAATTTCTATATTTTCTTTTGTTTAATCAGGAGATGCATCTGAATCACACATCAAAACCAGACTAAAAGCCATTAGAAGAGGCAAACTCTATGTGTAACTTAATATTAAGAATCAGAACTAGAACTCCTAGGAAGAGATGATTTAAAAAGAATTCTGTCTTTAAGGAAGCAAGTTTCAAGCTCAAAGTATACAGAGTCTGCAGCAACAGTCACTCAGTTCTCAATACATTAAACTAACACATATCTTCATTGTCTAATAAGTCCATGACATAAAAGAAAACCTAACACCACCACTGATGGTCAAGGATTAGATTGGCTACAAATCATTTTAATCATTAAAACATGACAATTAAATAGGATTCTCCTCTTACTAAACATGAGTTTGATGAAAACTTTGTGACAATATTGCATTTCCTAATATTTGGAAGTATGATCCAACTGAGTAACAACGCTGTTACAGTTTCACCAGCAGATGTCACTAGTGAGTGATGAATGAAGCATTGAGTAATGAACTTTTTTCAACACTTTGCGTTGGAAAGCTTCATTGCTTCATGAGGCTTCACTTGCCCATCACTAGTGGTTAGTTCCAAAAAGGTTTATTGAACAAAAAGCGCACTCTCAGAGTGGAGACAAAGTACCAAAACAATAAACAAGACTATGAACAAAGTATCAAAATATAATCACTCTTACGAGGAAGACAAAGGCTGAGAACAAAGTATCAAAACAACATGACTAAGGGCAAGGTACAAAGTAACAAAGAAATACTCACTAGGAAACTGTAACTGTGATCGAGACAAGAACTGTGGTCATGGAACTCAAAGGAACTCAATACACCGGCACGGGACAAGGGGAGACGAGGACTATTTAAACACATGAGGGAAGGGATCCCCAGGTGCAGACAATAGGTAATCAAGGAGACAATCAGACTGGGAACACAACAGGAAGTGCAAGTGACCTGAAACAAGGGGATTCATCTTTCAAAATAAAACAGGAAATGACAAGACAACATGGAGACAAGACCAAAAACACCAACATTTCCCCCAGGTGTGACACACACACTGCTGTGACACAAACCACGACATTATACTGTTGCTTTTATACACAAAATACCCATAAAAGATATTAACACATGTTATCAAATCTGTAAACAATGAGTAACACTTAAAACCATTGGTTTCTGAGAGATTAGCTGCATTGTTGCGCCCTGAGACGATGCAAACACGTTTTTCTCTTGTTTACGTTTTACCTCCTACCTCCGGTTCGGAATATTTTCAAAATAAAAGCACCGCAAATACATGTACAAATAGAGAACAGTATATTAACATTTCAAAGTCGTTTTTAAGTGTCTTTTAAACATATTAAACATATTCAGGGCAGAACATTGCCCGTCTGGCATTTACTGATGCCACTTAAGATTTAACTGCCCTGATTTGACCCCTGGCTTTCCTTTTCCAGGAGTAAGACCACCTCAGTCACAGGCCTTAAGAATGTCTCTACTTTATCCTGTGATGTTGTCCTAACCTCAATTTTGCGGACTTTCCCATCACCACTTGGGCTCGTAGATGTGACCAGACCCATTGGCCACTCGTTACGGGGGGAATCACTCTGTTTAAGTAGCATGTCTCTGACTTCCAAGTTGCGACATGCTGTGTGCCACTTACGCCTTGGCTGAAAGGTATGGAGGTATTCAGCTCTCCATTGGCTCCAAAACTCATTAGCAAGTGCCTGCACCTGTCTCCACTGATAGGTGGAGATCCTTTTTAGCGAAACTGCCGTGTGGAGGAGACACACCTGGTTTTTGGGTCAGGAGCATAGCAGGGGTCAGCAGCATTGGTGAGGAGGGATCGGAGGAGACTGGGACTAAAGGTCTGGCGTTGATTATAGCGCACACCTCTGCCATTAAAGTACTGAGCACATCAAGAGTCAGGTGAGTATGCTTGGTTCTCAGCAGTATGGAATTAAGTATCCTCCAGGTCACGCCAATCATGCATTCCTACACCCCTCCCATGTGGGATGCATGCGGGGGGTTGAATTCCCATGTGCAACCATTCTCATGTAAGTGCTTTGAAGTGCTGGTTTGCTTTGGATCGTCCGGTCTCATGCCCAGTTCAGAGCTGGCTCCGATAAAGTTTGTGCCCCGATCTGATCTTAGCTGCTTCGCTGGCTGTAACTTTAGACATTTATGCAGCAGTCTGTCGTTTTAGCAGTCACCAAAGTGATTAACTAGCACCTCCTTGTATGCTAATATTCGCGGGAGAAATAATGACGGACAGCCATCGTCTCTTTGGTCCGGGAACTCACCTGAACGTTTATTGTGCATGCTCACAACAACATTGCCGTACACGCAGGTACGCACATTCGAATATGACGTCACTACGTACGCTATATTACATGGCAATACTCAACACTCCCACTCAAAGACATGTTTATAGCTCTCTGTAGTGGTAAACAAAAACATAAGTTAAAAATAAACATTTTGGCATACTGACTTGTGTACAAAAATAAAACTTCGAAAGTATTTATATCTGCCAAGTCATATTATTCTCCAAACAAATATCCTTTGAAATTCTCAAACTTAGCCTTTGTCACAGGCTTGCTCAGAACAGCAGCCACCATGTGTGCAGTATGACAGTATCCTATAGATATCTTTCCTTCTGCGTGTGCCGACCGTACGAAGTGATACTTAATATCAACGTGTTTGCTTCTTTGTCTACAAACTGGGTTTTTGGATAGAGCTATTGCCCCTTGGTTGTCTTCATATATTTTGACAGGAACATGTTGGTTACTACTATCTATTCCTTTAAGTAGTTGTACAAGGTACATACCCTCCTGAGTAGTGGCTGCTAGTGCCATGTACTCCGCTTCACAGGTAGACAGTGCCACTGTCTGCTGTTTCTTACTTTTCCATGATATAACTGGACCATTCTTAGTTAAGCTGAAACAGTATCCAGTTGTGCTCCTCCTGTCATTTTTATCGGCTGCCCAATCAGCATCACTATATCCTTCAAGCTGTAGCCTTCCCTGACATTGTATGGTAATGTAATTCTTGGTCAATAGTACCTTTTATGTACCTCAATAGGTGTTTTGCTGTGGTCCAAAATGCTGTTGCTTTGGCTCTGCTAGGTGCTGTGATAGATTACTAACAATCCAGCTTAGGTCAGGTCTCGTACATGTCATTATGTATATAAGGCTGACTACTATCTCTCTATATCCTGTTTGGTCAATAACTTCACCCTGACTGACAAAGTTTAATTTTTGTTCACATGGGGTGGAACATGGTTTGCATTCGGACATTCCAAATCTCACTAACATCTTCTCTATGTGTCTCTTTTGAGTCATTTTGACCTCTCCCTCACTCTGTTCAAAATCAATACCAAGGAAGTGTTTAAGTCGACCCATATCCTTCATCTTAAACCTTCTCTTCAACATTTCTTTTACATCACTGAGTAAGTTGTTGTTACATCACTGAGTAAGTCATCTACCCAAACGAACAGAATCACTTTCTCATTCTCGGATTCTCTGATGTAAATACAATGATCAGCATCATTTTGTACAAAACCATTCTCTGTAAGGTGATCATGCAGTAACATGTTCCAGTTATGCCCAGACTGTTTTAAACCATACAATGACTTATTGAGTTTACACACCAAGTGTTCTCCTGTTTTTGACTTAACCTCAAAACCTTCTGGTTGCTCCATAAATACCTCACAGTCCATAGGAGCATGGAGGTATGCAGTCTTCACATCCATTTGATGTAGGGTGAGACCCTCCTGTACAGCCACCTGTATTAATGCTCGGACAGAGGTCATGTTAGCTGTCGGTGAAAAAGTCTCTTTATAGTCAATCCCTTCAACTTGACCATATCCCTTTGCGACATACCTTGCTTTGCAAGTCTCAGATCCATCTGGGCTCTCTTTCACTGCATAAAGTTTCATTCTCTGTCAAAGAGTTCATCTCCTCTTTCATCGCGTCAGCCCACATTCTTGATTTCTTAGAGTCCATGGCCTCTCTAAATGTTTTAGGTACATCATAAGCCATTCTGTAGAAATAATCAACATTTTCACTTTCGTCATCATTACACTCAGCTTTACACTGGTACTCCTTTAAGTATTCTGGAGCCACTCTCTGTCTCGTAGGATACCTTCTTTCTCCCTGTTCTCTCTGAGTACTATCTGTCTGGGTCGGATCTGCCTCAGCAGTTTCCTCAACGCTGCACTCTTTACTCTCCTTAGGCTGTTCCTGACCCTGGTTTTCTATTTTCGGTGGTGCATCTCCATAACTCTCAATAGAATCCCCCATGTCACAACCTGTCTGAGTCTGGCTATCTGCGCTACCTTTGGTAATGAATTTTACCAGCCTATGTTTTAGGACTTTTCCTGTCTCAGGATAATACACGTTATATGCTGGACTATATTTATCATAGCCTATGAAAATCCCCTTTTCACATCTAGAATCCAGCTTCTTCTTTTTTTTGGAACTTTTTATTTTCAAGAATTTTCACAACAAACATTCCTTGAGCCAAGAGCAATAAAATCAATAACAGAAATACTGATGCCACATATACAATATTTCAAACTAAATGCAGTACAATAAACCAGATCCCTGAAACTTTGAATGCTCTAAAAGAAAAAACTGCACATACACACTACCATATGTATACATGCATACACACAAACCCACACCCCTCCCCTTCCCCTCCAGGGTGCCCCCACACAGGCCAAAAATGCAACATAAAGTAATCCAACAGCAAAATATATATATTTAATATATACACACATACATGTATACATACCTGTATATACACATATACAAATACATACCAAAAGAATAGATGACAGAGCAGATTGCAATTCACTACAGCCCAAAATCATACACCCAAATACAATTTCACCAAGCGCCATCTTTGATTGAACTTGTCCACTTTAAGTTGTAAACATGCGGTCATTTTTTCCATCATGTATACTTGTTTTAACCTACTCTTCCACTCTGCTGTAGATGGTGACAAAACTTGTTTCCAATTAGCCGTTATAGTTTTTTTAGCCACCAATAGTAAAATGTGCAAGATATACTTTTGGTCTACATTAAAATAATCTGGTATTATACTTAGTAAATAAAACAAAGCATTTGAAGGTATTTCTTCTTTTATAATTGTCTCTATTTCATCCCTAATCCCCTTCCAATACTCGCTGATAACAGGGCAGTCCCAAAAAATGTGCGTATGATCACCAATCTTCCCGCACTGTCTCCAACATAGGGCTTCTCAAGGGTTTTTGACAAATATAGAAATTACAAACGGAGTGCGAAAAAATCTTATTACAATTTTCCAACTGAATGCTTTCCACATTTGGCTGTTAATTCCCCTGTGACTGCCCTCACACACTTTGTCCCACTGTTCGTCCTCTATTATAGAATTTGACTCTAATTCCCAGTCCTCTTTTACCTTATAGGTATTCTGATAATTATTAGATGAGAGAATTTTGTACAAACGTGAAACGTGCTTCCGGGTTGGAAAGTTTTTTTCTGCAATGGTAATAAAATATTGTTCTATATCATTTGGATTTCTATTAAGTCTATCACGTTCCTTGTGACTAGTAATGTAATGCCTAATTTGCAGATATCTATATAAATCATTTGCGGGGAGGCCGAACTGTTCCTGAAGTTGTGCAAAGGACTTTAAGTCAGCCCCATGGAATAATTGGTTTAGTATTTTAAGACCTTTAGCTGCCCATCTCTTAAAGCCTTGGTCCCGTGTGGAGGGCGGGAAGTCTATATTGCCCACAATAGGCATAGCTCTGGAGACTTACCCTGTATCTCTAAGCATCTTTTTAACTTCTGTCCATATTTTTAAAGTATGTCTGGTCCATTCATTTCCAATTTTCATTCTATTAACACCTCTGATATCTAGGAAGGGAAGAGTAGATAGTTGTACATCTTTAGTTTCACCCTGTTCTATTTGAAGCCATTTTGCTTCCTCGTCCCCTCCAATCCAAGTCACAATAGTTGATAACTGCGCTGCCCAATAATAACATTTTAAATTGGGTAAGGCTAAACCACCCCTATTTTTGGGAAGATAAAGTGTTCCAAGTTTAATTCTTGCTCTTTTTTTTTGCCAAATAAATTGGGATATTAATTTACTGAGCATGGTAAATGTTGAGACTGGGACTCTTACTGGCAGAGATTGAAACAAAAACAGAAGGCGAGGAAGCAAGTTCATTCTAACAGTTTCCACTCTGCCGTATAGGGATAAAGGTAGGATCTCCCATCGGGACAAGTCAATTTTGATTTTCTTTATCAATTTGTTATAATTAGCATCGAACAGTTGTGAGGGTCTGGGTGTAAGAATTATCCCTAAGTACCTGAATCCTTTTTCTGACCAATGAAAGGTTTCACTAAGTTGGCTTGGTCGTTGTCCAGATGTCATTATTGCTTCTGACTTACTTTGGTTAATTTTATATCCAGATATATCTCCATATTCCTTTAGGCAGTGCATAAGTCTGGGGACTGATATAAGAGGGTGTTTTATAAATAATAAAATATCATCGGCAAAGAGGGCGATTTTATGAGTTGCCCCCTCCCCATCCCTGATACCTTGTATGTGGTCGTCCTGACGTATGGCCTCTGCCAGAGGCTCAATACTCAGGGCGAACAAAATGGGGGACAACGAATAACCCTGACGCACCCCTCGCTCCACATTGAAGAATTCTGAACAGCACCCATTAACTCTAACCTTTGATTTGGAATTTTTATAAAATAACGTAACCCAACTAACGAATGTTTCTCCGAAGCCCATCTCAATTAGTGTATGTTTAAGAAATTGCCAATCAACCCGATCGAACGCTTTTTCGACGTCCAAGCCAAGAAGAATAGATGGTTGGGGATCTTTTGTCATCAATGATTGTAAATTTAGGGCTCTTCTTACATTGTTAGATCCGTGTCGACCCAGGATAAACCCAGTTTGATCTGGATTAATTAGGTTTTTTATATACTTTTGAATTCGTGTGGATATAATTGCTGTCAATATTTTATAGTCCACGCAGAGAAGACTAATCGGACGGTAACTTGCACATTGCAGTGGATCTTTTCCCTCTTTATGTAGGACTGTGATGATCGCTTCAGACCAGGACTCCGGAGGGTTCCCTGATTTTAGGACATAATTATAAATCTTGCATAGTATGGGTGTGAGATCATTAATAAAGACCTTGTAAAATTCTCCTGCAAACCCATACGTTCCTGGTGTCTTGTTGTGTTTCAATTTACCAATAGTCTCTCTGATTTCATCTTCTCTAATAGGCTCAACTAGCCTTGAGGCTTCATCTGTTGTCAGTTTAGCCATTTTCACTGATTTAAAAACGTATGAATTTTGTCTTCTTTTGATTCCTGGTTTTGACTCTTGTATAACTGTTCATAAAATTTTGCAAAATTGTCTGATATTGTTTTTGGACTAGTTGCAATTGAATTACTATTAAGCTGCTTAATTTTTGGGACGATACGGCTCGTCTGAGCCTTTTTCAGTTGAAACGCTAATAAACGGCTAGCCTTATTTCCAAATTCGTAGTATTTCCTGTCGATAAATCTGAGGGATCCCTCCGCTCTATAAGTTAACAAGTCATCTAACTTATTTCTATATTCTTCAAGTTTATCTAAAGCCTCTTTTTTCCCTTGTTGTTTGTGTTCATTTTCCAATCTTTTGATTTCATTCTCAATCTGAAGTTGTTTTTGCATCCTTTGTTTCTTTAATCTGGATCCTATGGAGATTATTTTGCCCCTTATTGTGGCTTTTGCTGCGTCCCATAAGACGGAGGGTGAGACCATTCCATTATCACTGAAAACAAAATATTCATTTATGGCTGTCTGTATTTCGTCTCGAATGAGTGTATCTGCTAGTATTGATACATTTAACCGCCAATACCTAAAACAAGGTTCCAAACCTAAGTCAAGTTTCATTATCACAGGGCTATGATCCGAAATTGTAATTGATTCTATTAAACATTCTTTAACCTGATGAATGTTCTTTTTGGTTATTAGGAAATTATCTAGTCTGGAGTAGCTGCCGTGTACCTGGGACATAAATGTGAAATCTTTCTCCTTTGGATGGAGATGACGCCAAATGTCAATTAGCCCGAGTTTTGTCATCATAGTCGCTAGACTTTTTGACATTCTACTTTGGGATTTGAATGTTGAGGGTAATTTATCTAATTTGTTGCTTAAAACACAATTCATATCCCCACCTATAAGCAGCAAGCCCTCCCCTTTCTCTGCCAAAAGATTTGCGAGTTTTTTGAACGAAGATGGACAATCCTCGTTCGGGGCATACACATTTAAAATACTCAATTTTATCCCTGCAATGGTTCCCACTACCATTATATATCGTCCCTCTGGATCCTGATAAACTTTTTCAAAGTTGAAGTAAACAGACTTATTAATCAAAATGGCTACCCCTCGTTTTTTACTAATTCCATAAGAAATGAAGTATACCTGGTCTACCCATTCTCTTTTTAACTTTAGATGTTCTTTTTCCGTGAGATGTGTCTCTTGAAGCAAGGCAATCGCACACTGCATCTTCTTTAATTGTGCCAGAATTTTCTTCCTCTTAATTGGGCTGTTTTTACCTTTTATGTTATATGTTATTAAAGTCAATGATGTCATCATTAAGGTTAGATTTAATAACCTGATTAATAAATTGCTGCTCTGTCTCCGAATATGTATCTCTCGTACAAAAATATAAAAGCAAAGTAACCTTTCTGTAAAAGAATTTTGGATAAGCCTCTCGAATCAGGGGAAACACATACAGAACAGTTTGAACACATAACAGAACTTCCAAAAGTGCAGCCAGCCATGGTCCCTGAACCGTAACCATGCCTGACCCCCGATAACATTGGGGCAGAGAGTGGTGGGCTCTCTGCGCATAGAGCACAGTGTGTGCAATCAAGACCAGTATTACACCAGAATGCAAAAAAGGTCTCTGTGAGTGTAGCTCACTCATAAGTAAAACAAAAGGTCTCCTTTTTTTTCTTTTTTCCCTTATTTGTGACAACTTATAATATTCTCAATCAACAACTATACCTTCGGTCTTTTCTCATCATACCCCTACATGACTTTACATTACCTTCAAACAGTTTTAATCTTTTATCTTCACCTGTCTTGTCTTCATGCTAGCTCCAGTTCCATCATGGCCTTCAGATCTGCTACAGACAACGTCCCGTCTCTCTTTCTCTTGGAGCTGATGCTCCATCCGTCTGCTAGTCTTTCTTCGAGGCGCTCCTGTTAGGATTAGGTTATAAATACTCACTTGGTTGGAACAGGAAAATGGTAAGCATGATAGACATTGTGGTCAACATCAACCTTGCAGGATGAATGCTGTATGTCTAATGAAGAACTGATTGGTGGGATGCCACATAAAGCGCACAGGAGGAATTGTCATCGGACAAAGCGCTATTCGTTCTGGACACATTCATCATGGAATCAACTCAACTCCTGTGTTGAGTCCAGGAGGTTGGACAAAGTCTCTGCAACCCAGGAAGGCAGTGTGCTGAGGGCACCACAGCTCCAGAGGCAGCCTCACCCGAGAATGAACACTGATATCGACATGGAAGAGAGCCAGTGTGTGAGAAGCTCAACTGAGCCAACACTGAAGAAGTTGCATGACCCAATCTGTCATTGTTCTGTTAGACAAGGACTTTTATATTTCTGCTACTGTCACCTGTTAAAAATTAATTAGTTTAGGAGACATCAGTGGCTTACACTGAGGTGATCTATTGTTGGGAAAATATGGTTACATCAAAATGGGGATACAGAAAATCTCCTACCTGGTTGTGTTTTAACTCATTGCATGATCCGCTCACAGTTTGAGATCTTGTAGAGGAGAAGCGGATGCAAGATGTTGAGATACAATATAGGACTAACAGTTCCACCTCTTTTGATTGACATAATAAAATTATGTCAAAAGGGGGATTGTTAGGATTTGGTTATAAATACTCACTTTAGCATAGTATGCTATCACATGATCTATGTAGATTACTGATTGTTTTATTTCTTTTATAACTATATGAAGTCTCTGGCTGTAACCACAGATTCTCTTTGCTCTCTCTTTTCTTTCTCTATTTTCTTTCTCTGTTGCATTAGATCCACGTCTTTAAGTCAACACACACACACACACACACCATTTGGTACCACATTCCAATGTCATCAACATGAATTAGGACCTGGCTTGTTAGTCTTACAGATAACTAACCAATAGGACTTGGTTGTGTCCAGTCCTCCTTTTGAGGGGTGTGCCCAGTTTAGGAGACAAAGACCCATCACACCCAGACCTCAGGGCTCTTTGCCGACTGAGACCCTGAGAGAGAGGTTTCCTCTGTGAAGAGCCCAGCGCTGAAATACTTTACCTGTGACCCAATAAAGGTCAAATTTTTACTCTTGATCGACTCTGGTTTATTCTCAGGTTTCCAACTAAAGAATCGGGCTAACACTCCCTTTCCCCGTGAGACACCTGGACACCCATCCGCTCCAAGGTGTCCGATGCCTTCATCAGCGAAGCAAAAGTTTTGTCTCCCGTGCTCTTCAGGCGTGCTGGATACAGACATTTCGCCTGTACGCCCTTCTGTTTCAGCTGCTTGATAACTGCATGCACTTTTGCCCGTCTCTTTTGCAACTCGGGAGAGTAATCTTGATCGAAGAAAATCCTCTTGCCTCGAAACGAAACCTGTCCTTGTCTCCACGCTTGCTGTAAAACAGCATCTTTCACAGATGCGTCCAGAAATCTCACGATTATTGAGCACTGGGTTCAACGGCCTGGACGTGAGCGACCGGTGCGCTCTCTCGATCCTTATGTCCAGATCTGGTGGCAGCATCAGAACTTTAGGCAGTAGATCTTTAATGAACTCACCCACATTCCCTTCTTTGCTGCCCTCTGGAATCTGGAAAATGCGTAGGTTGTTTCTCCGTAACCTGTTTTGTAAATCGTCACATGTGGCTGCAAGTTGTGTTTCCCGCTGAAGCAGGTACCGCAGCACCCGATGTTGCCTCCCTTTCACCTCCTCAGTCGCTCCCACACGGTCCTCCAGCTCGTCAATCCTCCTCCCGTGGTCGTTCAGTTGTGTCTTTATTTCGGACACAAATGTCTCCAGGCGACCAAGTACTTCCTTGGTTTGCTTGTGTCCCTCGGCATTTTCCTGTCGCATCTTTCTCATCTCTTCCAGCATAGATGTTTCGCCCGCTAGCTTATCCTGTTTTTGGCTAACGTTAGCACCGGGTGGGTCTGAACCCGCGCTAGTGCATCTAGCCGGGCTTGGCGATCTTTGTTTTTTGTCGTCAAATTCCTTAGAATTCGCTTGTTTGTTTCCCAATCTGGTCTTTGAAGGGCCGCTCATCTTTGTAGTCATGTATTGAATAAATTGAATGGTATTTCTTATTAAAGTTGTCGTTATTTTTCTAACTTTTAACGGAGCCTACTGTTCAAGCTGTTGCTTCGATCATGACGTCACCGGAAGTAAAATCCAGCTTCTTCTTATCCTGCTTATACAATTAGCATTCAGAGCCAAATATCCTCATGTTAGATAGGTTAGGTGTTTTTCCTGTGAAAACACAGTAAGGTGTCTGCTCCAATCGCTTACTGTAGCACCTGTTACGGATTTGAGCTGATGTCTGTACAGCATATGTCTGTAATTGCCTTGGGAGGTTACTCTCCAATAGCATGCATCATGACATCTCGAATAAGGTTCTCCAACCTCTTTCGGCAGTTCCGTTTTGATGAGGTGAGTATGGTGCATTTGTCTCGTGCCTTATCCCATTACTCCTTAGTAAAGACTGAAACTCCTGCCCAGTGAACTCTGTTCCATTATCAGACCTTATGCACTTTATCTTTCCATATGGAGCTACATCTGCTATGAATTTTTCTGTAGCCTTTGTTGTGTCACTCTTTGCTTTGATAAAGTATGGAAAAATCATCCCACTGTTATCATCTGTGAATGCTATCGAATATCTGTAACCATCTTTATCTGCTGGTTCTATAGGACCACATAGGTCTGTGTGTACCAGCTCTAGTGTGGTTTTAGCTTTAGCGTCTGCCTGTCTGTATCTGCTTTGTGTAAACTTGCCCTGTGTGCAAATTTCACAGTTTTGAATTGACTTGTCATGTTTCCCTTTTATCTTCATTCCTTCAACTACCTTTTCTAATTTTGTAACATCATCAAAATTACAATGCCCAAGTATCCTATGCCACGTTTGAATGTCATGACAACCATACATTACCTCGATATTTTCATCTTCTACTGTGCTAAGGTAATACAGCCTACCATACACATCCATTTTGAACCTGGTACCATTCCTGTGGATCAGCCAGTTATCACTGTCTTTGAAGTGGATCTCAGCTCTGTTAGCTGTCGCTGATTTCACTGAAAAGATGTTCTGTGGAAACAATGGGATGTAGAGTGCTTGCTTGAGCCTCGTTTTCACTCGTCGTCCCTCGCTGTCCAGCAAGTAGACTTCGGCGTCTCCCCTCATCTTTGCAATCCCGCTCACCTTGGTCCCGTCGGCAAGCTCGATCTTGTGGTCCTCGGGTCTGAAGCTCTTGTCCACTGTTTTAAACTTTGTGGCGTCGTTGATCATGTGTGTCGTGGCGCCGCAGTCGGCCATGAGACCCTTCTTGTTTCCTCTTTGTGTAGGACAGTCACTCAGCTTGAAGAAACAGAAAGATGTAGGCTCCGCCTCCGTCTCTCCATCAGCTTTCTTGACATGGTCTCGGCCTCATCCTCGACTGCGCCCCCTTCCTCGCTGTGGAATGTCCCATTTTCGTTCCTCTCCTCTCTTCTGGTATTCGTCAGGACATGTCCTAGCCATGTGTCCCTTTTTGCCACATGCATTACACTCGACATCAGCTAAGTCCATTTTCTTTCCTCTGCCTCGTCCTCGTGGCCTCGTTGCCCCGCTAGCCTTCATCACGTTATCTCCTTCTGCATTCACGTCACTCTTCCCATATTTTTCAGTACTCTCATAACTCCGTAGTTTTGTTTTAAACTCGCCGAACGTTACAGTGTCATTTGTCTGGGTGATGTGCACGACGAATGGCTTGTATGAATCAGGTTGCCCTTTTACTACGATGGCTATCTGAAGCCCATATCTTATATGCTCGTCTGCTCTTCACAATGACGTGAATATAGTCTCTTCTCGAATAATATAGTCAGTGACAGTTTCATTGCTAGCCTTCTGGAGTGAGGAAAGTTCACAATATAAACTCACAACTCGGGGTTTGTCCTTTCCTGCATAGTGTTCGCGGAGAATCTCCAGCGCTCTTCTTCCGTCACATCTTGCGTCTCTCATTAACAATGACAAACTCTTGTTGTCTAAACATTGTACTAGCTCTGCATATTACTCACCATTCTTTGCCTCATATTCTGCGAGAGCTTTTACATCATCTTCGGGTATCTGCGGGTCCTCCAAGATAACCTCTCTGAGGCTGCGCAACTCCATGTGCGCGAGAAACCTTGTTTCCCAGAGTTCGTAATTTTTCTCGTCACCGTTGAATAAAAGTCTGAACCATCTTTGGCCTGCATGACTGGGCCCATAACCTGTAATGTTAGACATTTCTGCAGCAGTCTGTCGTTTTAGCAGTCACCAAAGTGATTAACTAGCACCTCCTTGTGTGCTTATATTCGCGGGAGAAATAATGATGGACGGCCATCGTCTCTTTGGTCCGGGAACTCACCTGAACGTTTATTGCGCATGCTCACAACAACAGTGCCGTACACGCAGGTACGCACATTCGAATAAGACGTCACTACGTACGCTATATTACATGGCTTTGCCACTTATATTATCAACAATACTCAACACTGGCCCTTTTAAAGCGAAGAACCTTCAGAGGGCGTTAATGCAGCTGGCTGTATCCATCGACTCTATGACTTCTACATGCACAGCTCTGGTACTCATGCATGTAAAAAGTATGGCCCAGCGCTTGCTCTGAGCTGCGCCACCTCTGGTGCGTCGGGTGAGAACTTCCCAGGGGCCAAAAACGTCTAATCCTACATAGGTTAATGGCGCTGATGAGCTCAGACACTCGGGAGGGAGGTCGGCCATCTTTTGGACCTCAAGTCTTCCCCTCAGCTTGCAGCAGGTGACACAACAATGAAGGACTGAACTTATCAACCTCTTGCCAGCAACAATCCACAGGTCTGCAGCCCTGATTGCACCTTCGGTGAATTGTTGCCCTTGGTGTTCAACTTTCGTGTGGTAATGATTCACCAGTAGTGTTGTGACATGACTTTGTTTTGGGAGAGTGATTGGTTTTCTCACCTCTGGACTGATCGATGCATGTCTCAGACGTCCTCCGATCTGTAAGAGGTCATCATTCATGAAAGGATCGAGGTTCAGGATTGCGCTTGTTCTTGAAATTTCTCTGTCTTCTTGCAGTACAGTGTACTCTTCTGGATATGCCTCCCTTTGATCAGACTTAAGTATGACCCGTTTGGCTTCTGTCAATTCTTCAGGAGTACGAAGTCTGCTGCATCGATGCCATCCTTTACATGTAGCTGATGAGTCAGATCTGAATGAACGAGTTTGATGGATGAAAAAGGAAACTGCCCGCAGCAAAGACCCCCAAGTGGAGAAGCGTTGGAAACGTCCTGAGGTGAGTTCACATTCATTAATGCAGGTAGCAAGTGTGGTCAGTTGAGTTATTACATCTGCATCTGTTTCGGAATCCACCAACTTAAAGGTCTCTTGTGCTTCAGCCAGGAATGGTTTGTGAAGGAACTCTGGCCCTGTAAACCACATGCTGTTGGTAAGTTGAGACGCTGGAAAAGATCTGGTGGCCAGATCAGCTTGATTTTGACCTGTAGGCACATAATGCCACTGTTGAGGGGAAGTTGTCTTGCATATGCAGTGAACACGGTTCTGTACATACACAAAGAATCGCTTTGTTTCATTGCATATATAACCAAGGACAACTTTACTGTCACAATAAAACCTCACTGCACCTGGTTTGTGGTCAAGCTCGTCGAGGATCAGTTCAGCCATCTCGATGGCCAGCACAGCTCCACACAGTTCGAAGCGAGGGATGGTGGGCTCAGGTTGAGGAGCCAGCTTAGCCTTTCCGAGCACAAAGCCAACTCGACACTGTACGTCTGTCAAGACAACTCTGAGGTAAGCTACTGCCCCTATTGCCCAGTTTGAAGCATCAGAAAAAAGACAACTCTGTGTATGTGGCACTGGAGAGTGACCGTTGTATATAGGAGCGAGGTAGATGGAGGTCACTCAGGTCCTTTAATGATTCTTTCCATGTTTCCCATTTGTTTAACTTGTCTGCAGGAAGTTCAGTGTCCCACTCGTGAATGTCGGCAGAAAGTTCTCTGAGCAAAGCTCGCCCTTTGATGATCACAGGCGCAACCAAGCCCAATGGGTCGAAGACGCTATTGACGGTGGATACCACTCCACGACTTTGAATGGCTTGTTGTTGACTGCAACTTTAAATGTGAAGGTGTCAGTCATTGAACTACCTGTGGTGAGAAGTCACTCCTGATGACACTGCCTATGTCCTCATATTCTGATCGTGCTGCAGCTTCTAAAATCTCAGCCTCTGCATTAGCAGCAGCAGCTGATTTTTCAAGTGTTAGTGCTTCTAGGTCCGCTTCTAGTGTTGCTTTCATTTTTTTACAGTTATTATACAATCAAATACTCCATAAAACATTGAAAGCAAGGAACAAAACCTTTTTACAGGCCCGGGCATTTGTTTAACAAATAATAGTACTGTATAAACGTTTTTTGTTGTTTTTTTTGCTTTTTTACAAGTAACTACTGTACTGTAAAATAATATAGTTATAAATAAATAAATAATAATTTTAATCATCAATACGAACTGAAGGGTTGATATTGCGGGGATCAGCACCGCCCCACCGTGATGGATTGGAACGGGATAAAATGAAAAATGATTAGGAAAAAAAAAAATTACAGTTGGACAAATAGTGACTCACGTGTACAGTACAGTATTTCACTGCTCTTCTGACTGAGCCGCTGCATCCTGACTCCGCTCTGTGGCGTTTTCTTCTTCTAAAGCCTGCGGTGCATGTGTGTTTTTTGGAGAGGAGAACATTGTCATCTGTAGTTTTTGTCGCTCTTTTTTCTTCTGGGTCAAAATATCCTTATAAACCGACATGCCACCATCGATTATGTTTGAGAACTGTAATTAACAGCTCATCAAAGGGTCCCATTCTTTTTTTTTTAATTTATATTTTTAATTTTTTTTTTTGGCTCTAGTGGCCTTTAATGACACTAGCTTGACAGGAAAGGGGGCAGAGATAGAGAGGGGGAGACCTGCGGGAAAGGGCCATGAGCCGGATTCAAACCCAGGACACCCGCTTGCGAGCAAAGGCTCTGCATATGGGCCGCCCGCTCTAACCATTAGGCTACGCCGCGGCCCAGGGTCCCATTCTTGAGCTGCTCGCTGAAGTTCAGTGGCCATTCTCAGCATTGTTGCTAAGTAACCAAGTGTTAGTCCATCCTCCTCATCTTTATCCACACTTGTGTCCTCTTCTTCCTCTTCTCTTTCATCATCGCTTGGTGGCTTTGTCATTTCTGCCAGGTCTGCATTGGTCAGCGGATGTGCGTCTGCATCAATCAGGGCATTAATGTCATCCGGAGTTATGTCATTAAAGCAGTCTTCTCCAAGCTGTTTAGCGAGATTCACAGCTGTATCTACGGCAGAGTGATGGATCTCGTCAAGCGAGCCTCCGGTTGGGGCCTTTTCGTTGTGCATCCAGTAAACTGGCAAATCATCCTTATTTTTGTTTTTCAGTGCTCTGGGATTTTTAGACCTATAAATAAGTCCTGGTTTAATCATAAAACCTGCAGCATTTCCGCACATAACCAGAGTCAAACGATCTTTTTGGGCTTTGTTAGATTTGGTTCTTTAGTTGGAAGGCTGAGAATAAACCAGAGTAGACCAAGAGTACAAATATGACATTTATTGGTCACAAGCAAAGTATATCAGCGCTGGGCCTCACAGACCAAGCTCCCGGAGGATCTCAGTTGGCAAGAGCCCTGATTTCCTGGTGCGATGGGAAGTTATCCTCTGGGCCTGGCCTCGAAAAGGGGAGGACGGCTGGGCGTAACCGAGTGTTATTGGCCAGTTAGTTCGGTCATGTAAAGGCTAGAGGCTCTTCATTCATACAGGTTTCAGTGAAATATGCAAAGAAAGTGTGTGTGTGTATGTTTACCTTGAAGACGTGTATCTACTGTGACAGAGAGGGGAGGAGGAGGAGTAGGCACAGCCAGAGAGTTTGACACAAAATTATAATTATAAAAGGAATAATATGAATCTAAAAAGGAATAAGACAATCAGTCATTTACATGGATTAGCATGCTATGCTAAAGTGAGTAATTATAGCCCAATTCTAACAGCTTTAAATCCTGGGGCTTTGTGTTCTTCTTGCATGATGCAGTCTCATCCATATTAAAAACGTGTTCAGGCTTGTATCCCCCTTCCTCAATAATCGCTTTAAATTCATTGTTCACGAACTCTTCTGCTCCAGTGGTATTCGCAGACGCGATCTCTCCGTGCAGATAAACATTTTTTATTTTTTTTAAACATTTATCTATTGATTTTAACAGGAGAACAAGAAACATACATATATACACTTACAATTACTTAAACTAGGCCAGACAAAAACCCAAGGGACATATACACAAGGTGGAGAAAAAAAAAAAAAAAAGGGGGGGGGGGGACCCTCAGCAGACTAACCTACATAAACATCAGTTTGCCTCACCATATGGCCTTATAACCAATCCTCTTTCCATCCATCAAGATGGATATCATTTTGACACAGCCAAGTGTAAAAGACAGACCAGACCACCCAAAATTTTTACAAGCTTATTCTTAGTAAAATAACTGATTTTCTCAAGTGCAAAGTAGAACGTAATTTGCGTGGTCCATTATGAAATTCCACATAATGTCCCTTTCTTCCAAGAGAGTGCAATGCAGCGTTTGGCTTCCAAAAAGGAGACATTAAGTAAGGATCTCAAGTTGTTTTGGATAATAAAGTCTTCAGGGTAAATATTCAAGATGCACATTTTAGAATTCAAAGGAACCTCTTTACCAATCATCTGACCTATCACAATCAATACATCCTTCCAAAACGCCAACACTCGAGGACACGCCCACATGCAATGGAATAAAGAACCTTTTTGGGAAGTACATTTAATGCAAGTGTCAGGAATATTAGGGTTAAAATGATGCAATTTAACTGGAGTGATGTATTGCCTAGTCAGCCATTTGTATTGTAATAATTTGGAATTTGTGTTAGCGGATTGTGTATGTATCAAAGTGCAGGCTTCTGACCACTCCTCACTCGACAAGTTCTCTCCCAAGTCCGCTTCACATGCTTTTAGGATGTTGGCCGGAGATTCTTTACATTTGTCAACAAACAAGGAATAAATTAGAGACACCTGTCCTCTGTTATATAGGTGACTTATAATAATGCCTTCTAGTGAAGACAAGGAGGGCAGATCAAGATTATTTTGTTGCTTGGACAAAATGAAATTCCTAACTTGAAGATATTTATAGAAATGTTTAGTAGGAATGTCATGTTTGTTTTTAAGTTCTGTGAATGACATAAATACTCTTCCTATAAAAAGATCAGATACCTTAGCTAACCCCTTAGCAGACCAGAGTTTAAAACCTAGGTCTGCTCTACCTGGACCAAAGTCCCTGTTTCCAAAAATAGGTGAGATAGCTGTTGCTTTTCTCCCAAATAATCAAGTACTTTTTGCCAGATAAGCAAAGTATTTTTCAAAAAAGGGTTTTTTGTTTGTTTAATGAGTTTTTTCCTGTCTGATGAATACAAGTATAAGTTTAAAGGAATAGAGATATGCTGGGACTCCATTGTAACCACGCTGGGGGCTCTTTAGAAATAAAATAAAACATAGCTGCCCTGATCTGGGCTGCCCAGAAATACCATAATAAATTAGGCAGTTGTAGACCACCTCTGTCATAAGGTAGATATAGAAGGGACAGTCTCACTTTAGGACGCTTACCGTTCCAAATGAAGTTGGAAAAAGTTTTATTTATCTCCTTAAAGAAGGAGAGGGGAGGGGAAAGTGGAACTGATTGGAAAAGGTATAAAAATTTTGGCAAAATTGTCATTTTAATAATATTGACACGACCTATTAAGGAAATGGGTAGTCTAGACCATCTTTCTATTAATTGCATAACTGATTCTGTAAGGTGGTTATAATTAGTTGGAATGATATTATTTATTGTAGGGGTAACTTTAACACCTAGATAAGTAAATCCATGTTTAGACGCTACATATGGAGTTGAAACTGGGGGATTGAGGCGTTCGTTTTCTGATAGGTACAGTATTTCAGATTTAGCATCATTTACCTTATATCCTGAAAAAACTCCAAAGGACTGAATTAAATCAGCTAATGTGGACATGGTGTTACCCATCTTGGAGCAAAACAGGATTATGTCGTCTGCATACAAGGCTATTCGATGTTCTAAGCTCCCTAATCTTATACCAGTTATATTATCGTGTTTGCAAATTGCCTTAGCCAAAGGTTCGATGGCCAATGTGAACAACAGAGGAGAAAGGGGGCAACCCTGCCTTGTTCCACGTTTTAGTTTAAAAAGAGATGAAGTTAGACCATTGGTTAAAATTTCAGCTTGTGGGTTTGAGTAAATTAACTTTATCCAGCTAAGAAATTTCCCTCCTATACCAAAGCGTTCCAAAACAGCATACACATATTGCCATTCTATCCTGTCAAAGGCCTTCTCTGCGTCCAGCGACAGGATAGCATTGTCTGGAACTTTACATTAAACACCCTTCTGACGTTATGAAAACCCTGTCTTCCTTGTACAAAACCATTTTGATCAGGGTGGACCATCATGGGTAAAAGTAGCTCCAACTTCCTAGCTAACACCTTACACAAAATTTTAACATCATTATTAATAAGAGAAATTGGCCTATATGAGCTACATTGAGTTGCAGGTTTACCTGGCTTCAGGTGTAGGGAGATGATTGCTGTATTAAGTGAGGGAGGGAGAGATCCTTTACTAAAGGATTCTTGATACATGTCAAGCATAGGAGGTATCAGTTTGGAATGAAAAATTTTATATATTTCAATTGGGATTCCATCAGGCCCCGGGCTCTTACCACCTTTCATACCGGATATAGCCTCAGATAATAATTGTGCATTGAGCTCAAAATCAAGCGATTTTAAGGATTCACTATCTAGGGGAGTAAATTCTAATGAATCCAAGAAAATGTGCCGGGGGAGCTAAGTCAGAGTAGTCTGAGCTATAGAATTTGTAGTAGAATTTTGAAAACGTGCTGTTTATTTCTTTTAGGTCAGATGTGAGCACCCCTTCAGCTGTTTGAATTGAATTTATTGCTTTATCTGATTGTTCCTGTTTGATACGCCAAGCCAACAACTTACTAGCCTTTTCACCCTGTTCAAAATACGATTATTTTAGTCTCATTAAACTTTTAATTGCTTTGTTTGTAGAGAGCATGTTGTATTTAGCTCTTAACCTAAGACGTTCTGTGTTTAGTTGGGTTGAAGGATTCTGAAATAGTTGTATTTCTATGTTTTTAATAGAATTATCTAGTTGTTCATATTCCTGTTTTTTAGTTTTATGTTTGAAGCTGGTAAAACTAATCATTTGGCCTCTTAAGAATGCCTTAAAGGCCTCCCATCTCACAGTAGCCGAGGTTTGGTGAGTGTTCAATTCAAAATACATACACTATATTGCCAAAAGTATTTGCTCACCTGCCTTGACTCACATATGAGCTTAAGTGACATCCCGTTCCTAATCCATAGGGTTCAATATGACGTCGGTCCACCCTTTGCAGCTAGAACAGCTTCAACTCTTCTGGGAAGGCTGTCCACAAGGTTTAGGAGTGTGTTTATGGGAATTTTTGACCATTCTTCCAGAAGCGCATTTGTGAGGTCGCACACTGATGTTGGACGAGAAGGCCTGGCTCTCAGTCTCCGCTCTAATTCATCCCAAAGGTGTTCTATCGGGTTGAGGTCAGGACTCTGTGCAGGCCAGTCAAGTTCATCCACACCAGACTCTGTCATCCATGTCTTTATGGACCTTGCTTTGTGCACTGGTGCACAGTCATGTTGGAAGAGGAAGGGGCCAGCTCCAAACTGTTCCCACAAAGTTGGGAGCATGGAATTGTCCAAAATGTCTTGGTATGCTGAAGCATTCAGAGTTCCTTTCACTGGAACTAAGGGGCCAAGCCCAGCTCCTGAAAAACAACCCCACACCATAATCCCCCCTCCACCAAACTTTACACTTGGCACAATGCAGTCAGACAAGTACCGTTCTTCTGGCAACCGCCAAACCCAGACCCGTCCATCAGATTGCCAGATGGAGAAGCGCGATTCGTCACTCCAGAGAACGCGTCTCCACTGCTCTAGAGTCCAGTGGCGGCGTGCTTTACACCACAGCATCCGACGCTTTGCATTGCACTTGGTGATGTATGGCTTGGATGCAGCTGCTCGACCATGGAAACCCATTCCATGAAGCTCTCTGCGCACTGTTCTTGAGCTAATCTGAAGGCCACATGAAGTTTGGAGGTCTGTAGTGATTGACTCTGCAGAAAGTTGGCGACCTCTTCGCACTATGCGCGTCAGCATCCGCTGACCCCGCTCCGTCAGTTTACGTGGCCTACCACTTCGTGGCTGAGTTGCTGTCGTTCCCAAACACTTCCATTTTCTTATAATACAGCTGACAGTTGACTGTGGAATATTTAGGAGCGAGGAAATTTCACGACTGGATTTGTTGCACAGGTGGCATCCTATCACAGTTCCACGCTGGAATTCACTGAGCTCCTGAGAGCGACCCATTCTTTCACAAATGTTTGTAAAAACAGTCTGCATGCCTAGGTGCTTGAATTTATACACCTGTGGCCATGGAAGTGATTGGAACACCTGATTCCGATAATTGGGATGGGTGAGCAAATACTTTTGGCAATATAGTGTATCTATTTTTGTTCCGATAAATTGTATGAAATCTGGGTCCCTAAGCCAAATTGATTGTAGACGCCACTTAGATGAAAAGGAAAGATTAGGAACCTTAAGGCAGAATGACACCGGAGCATGATCAGATATTACTATACTGTCATGCCAACTATTAGTAATGAGTGGAACCAGATCAGCTGAGACTAAATAGTAATCAATTCTTGAAAATGTTTGGCAAGTACCAGAACAGCATGAGAAAGAAAGCTGATTAGGATGCATATTTCTCCAAATGTCTACCAAATTGAGTTCTTTCATATAGTTAAGTAATTCTTTCCTTGTTTGAGCATGAGAGACGTCTCTGCCTTTAGATCTGTCTAACGTTGGAATGAGCGTACAGTTAAAATCGCCTCCTATGATGTACCCTCCAGGCGCTATAAGCAGAAACAGGTGTCTAAAAAAAGCAGGGTTATCATTATTTGCCCTGTAAATATTGACCAAATTAAGTTTCACAGACAGAATCATACATTGCACAATTAAATACCTGCCATATTGATCCTCAGTTACATTGATGAGCTGGAATGGCACCGAGCTGTGGATTAGTGTGATTACGCCCCTCGAGTGTGAGCTAAAGGAAGTAGAAAAAACCCGACCATGCCATCTTCTCCTCACTCTACTAACATCATCAGGGGTCAAATGCGTCTCCTGGAGGAAAACTATCTTAGCCTTTAACTGTTGAATCCTGTTCATCACCTGTTTAAGTTTGACAAGTTTATTTAGACCTCTTACATTCCAGGAGGTGAATTGAAGGTCAGAGGCCATCAGAAAAAAGGAAAAATTACTTCAGCCACGGTATGTATATTTAAGAGTGAGCTGCTGAGGGAAAACATGACGGATAAAGACAAAAAAGTATAGACACAATAAACAACAATTAGACAATAGAGTGTAAATCCCCAAACGAAGTACACCCACCCAACCCACTGAAAACACTTCCCAAGGAGCCGTCCAGGCTCGGTCATGAGGCCCTGCTGGTCCACCCTAGCCTTCAATACGAAGAGGAACAGCATATAGAAAAAACCCCATCAAACCAGAGCCCCCAAATAATCAGTAATGAAATGAACAACCCATAAACTATAATGAAAGTGAACACACATTTGCATAACTTAACCTTGGTTATCCTAACCATATTGTAAATAGACCATATAAATTAAACACAAAATAGAGCTGCATTAATAACCATTATAAACCATCAAAACACAGAATTGAAAAGATATGAATATAGAAGTGCACTTACATATACAGTATGTGACCATAGTTGCAAACATAGTGAGATATCATTAGACAAAGTCACCTAATTGTTCAACTTTATTGGACCTCTACCTGGTTCGCAACCAGATTTCGCTCCCGCTGGAGCTGCAGGACGAAGGACTCCGCTTCTGCTGCCTTGTCAAAAGCGTGACGTTTCTTCTTGTAGGTCACCAAAAGTGTGGCCGGGTGAACAACACCGTAGCGCAGCTCCGGTAACTCCAGAGAAATAGAAGATAGATCCTTTTTCACTCGGTCAAATATCTTGCGCTTTTTCAAAAGTTCGGCAGAAACGTCCAGGAAGAACATGACTCTGTTATTCTTCAATCGTATTTCTCCCCAAAGTCCATGATCCGGACTTTGTCAGCGTAGTTCAGCAGCTTCATGACCACCGCTCTGGGCCGCGTCTTCGCAGCGTCAACTCGCCCGACTCTGTGTGCTCTCTCTATGATCAGCGGGATCGGGAACGTTACTGCACCAAGCACTTCAGGCAGCCACTTCTCCAAAAATGCACACGTCACAGCCTTCAGTCCCCTCAGGGAGGCCAATAAGACGGAGGTTGGAACGGCGACTACGATTTTCCAGGTCGTCTATCTTTAGTTGCAGAGCTTCAATGGTAGTTTTCGTAGCAGTGTTATCGGCTTGCAGGGAAGCGACAGAATCCTCGTTAGCGCTGATTCTGTCCTCCGCTTGAGTAACACGTGCGGCAACAATTCTTATATCCGATTGCACCCCCTGGATAGCCGTCAGCAGGCTATCAAATCTCTTCCCAAAGTCATCTTTCATCGAGTTAATAGCCGCCACGAGGTCATTAGTGCTACCTGCTTCGATGGCAGCCAGACCGTTTCCATCTGTGACTGAGGGTTCACTGTTGACGGGAGGCATATCCGAAGAGTCACTGCCAGCTGGGGGAGAAGTTGCCCCGTCGCTGTGGGCCATGCTGGTGCTAGCTAGCCCGCTACTCCTTGACTGTTGCACTGGGTTCAACATAGACGTTATAAAAGCCTTTTTAGAGTTTGGTTTTGTGTTCTTTGGTGCCATCTGGTCAGCGATAACTAGAACATTTAACTAAAGAGGCAAGAAGCGAAAAAAGTACAGGTTGTTAATTTAGTATTTAGAAGGAAATTGGAGAGGGCTCCACCGCACGTCCGTTCAGCACCACGACATGACCGGAAGTCCGAGAAACATTTTTAAGTCCAAAGCGTTTCTTACATTTTTAAAAACCAGCCCTTGCTTGCATTAAATGCGCTTGGTACTGCGTGAACAGCACTTGATGATGGCCCGGTATCTGCATCCTCCTCCTCTTCCCTGTCACTGTCGCTGTCAGCAAAGGTTTGATACAGTGTTCTAGCTTTTGTGCAGATAACGTTCGTATCCAGCGTGATGTTTTTTTTTTCTGCAGTCATTAATCCACAAAGCTAATGCAGACTCCATCCTTACCACAGTCTTGTTGTGGACAGTTGCAACCCTTTTTGCATCCTTATTAAAACTTATTGCTGCTGTCGTCCTTATGTTATTTTCCTCCTTCTTTATGGAACAAACGGAAGATTCATTAATTCCATAATGGCGACCTACAGCCGCCAAGCTTCTACCTTCCTTTAGCGTGTCCAGAAGTTTAACTTTTTATGCAGATAGTTAGCATCTTCCTCTGCCTTTTGGGCCCGACCGCAAGTGCCTTTGTCGGTGCAGAACGTTTTGTCGACATTATGGGTTTTAGAGAAACTTGGAATTAGCAAACTTCAATTTGGCAAGCGGTTTTACGTACGTGTACATATTAAAGCATAACATTATTGACACACAGGTAGAGAAGACTCGGAGAGACTGTTTAGCCAATCAGAATGCAGACCACAATGCATTATGCAAATCCGTGAAGCAGCGAGACCGTGAAAAGTGAACCGCGTTATAGCGAGGGTTCACTGTACACACTTCACTAAAAATCAACATATTTGGTTTGAGGTGCTGAACAAGACGTGCTGTTTCCAAAGGAACATTCTGTTTGACCTAATAATCCCGCTCTCCAGGTCATCGTGTAGACTCGGTACAAACACAATCCTTCTGGTACCATTTCTCTGAAGCCATCTGCTCTAGCACTTCCTCGGAAAGAGGAGAATCCAATTGTGACGCCGGGAGGGTAATAGCAGATAGACTTGATATGTTGACATTCAAAACATCTCAAACTGGAGCGTGCAGCATTATACATATAATTTTGCACACAGGGGAATTTGACAAGGTGTAAGGAGCTGGAGTGTGGCCGAAAGCACTGTAGAATGAGGCAAGGCGGCTGGGACTGGAGACTGTGGTGAGGCTGAAAGCGCTGCTCAGTGAGGCAAGGGGGCGGGGCTGCAGCTGAAGACTGTGGTGAAGCTGAAAGCACTGTTGAATAAGGCAAGGGAGCTGGAGACAGATGACCCCTCAAGTGAATCTCAAATTGGTTCTTCCGTATAATGGTGTTGATGCAGTGCATGCAATGAAATTGTGCGAACATTTTGCACGGCCTACTGCATTTACAGATGGCAAATCCTGCAAAGAAAAAACTTAATGTTATACATACATCTGAAAGGCCAGCTATTCCAATATGTAGGAAATATTTCACCATAGTTGCCATAAACATACAAAATTCCATCCCTACAAACTCTACCTTCATGCTTCACTGCTAGCTTCAAGTGATTTTGCAAATGAATACCCATCTTGTATGTATGTGTGCACGTGTACATACAGTATGGGCATTGGTACAGTCCATCCCTCTGAACAGACTGAAGGTCCAGGGCACCTACAAAATGTTCAGGGTGCTGAGAAAAAAACAGAAATTTATTTCTTGTTTCATTTTACCTTTAACAACAAAATCACTTTGCCAACTATCTTTTCTTATGCACTTTTTACATACCTGCAACCAGTGGCGGCTGGTGGAAAAAATGGTTTTGGTGGGGCTGGTGTGCCAATAGATTTCCCTGCCTAACCCAGTACATGCATTCAAGTTAAGTCGGAAAATTATGGGCCAGCCGCCACTGCCTGCAACTACAACGTAGTACTTTCACTCTTTACAAAGTTTTTGGTTAAACAGTCTGATTTACCATTTTGTCCCTTTAAACTTTATTAAATCCATCCATTCCCGAACACAAAGTTATTCATGGTAATGTTATATATATCTCTGACAAGTTACATGAAAGATACAAGATAAGACGTAAAGCCATTGAAAACGACTTTTTACAATGTAAGGTGTAAGACTTCAGGCGGAGGTAAACTTGACGTGTAAGTTCTCTTCTCTCACCATGTGCTTCTCTCCCCTGTAACATCAGCATTTCCAAAATGGCTGACTTGGATGTGGGCAGGGCTCTATGTCAAGCCGTGCCTTCCGGCAGGCTGCAGCAGATGTTTCTCGGGAGTTCTGCCAGATCAAAGATGGCGGACGCGCTGACGTATCACTGCAACGCATCAACAGGCTCAACACGGAGTCTATGTACATATGTCTATGAGTATACCAATATGTGTAACTAACCAAAATTAAAAAGGACTTAGCGCTAGGTAACATTAAATTGAAGGTAGCCTACAAAACAACTACCTTATCATGCAAAAAACTAATGAGCCCAATAAATTAGACAGTCACATCAAATATCATAAATATTTCATCCAGCAGGGTAAACAAAGTAATATCATTGGGCCTATGAACATCAAATTATGTATTTTTCACTTTTATTTTTCACGATTTAGTATAGACAGTAAAGTTTTGTTTCCACCTGAGAAAGATGCTAGTCATATGACCTACTCAGAATGGCCGACTTAGATGTGGGAGGAGTTGGATATCCAATCAAGGCGCCCCATAGACTGCGGCGAGAGGCTACTCACAGTGGAGCAGACTGGCTTTGTACAGCTTCTAAAAACACTGAATCTGAGGTACCAATTGCCAGGTCGCACTAACTTTGCAAAAGAGGCACTATCCAAAATGTACATAGATTTCAGAGCCACAAAATCTATAAATTGTACAGAAGTTGGTTTGTTATTTTTATTATTAGTTTTTTTGTTTTATTTTCATTTGTTATTTGAGATGTACACAGAGATGCCCTGTCTATTTAAGTGTTTGAAATCTGAACAAAGATTTCAAATTTGAAATTTGCTCAAAGAAAGAATGCCTTGTTTACATTTTTGCTGAAATTTACACAGAGATGCACTTAAGTTTTTGTTTACATTAATAAAGGTGCCTGTGTGACATTTGGCACGTGGCTTAAACTTATATTTGACTGTTTTTTTAAGTGTTTGTCCCTGGAAAAAAATTATTCTAACATGCTACAATGCTTCGGGGGAACCCCAATTACGAAATAATATCCATATATATTGAGCATTGTCATTCAACCAAAAAGTATTCAGATATGACCTTTAGCCCATATCGCCCAGCCCTATTTCAACATTTTTCTTAGCTAATGGATTATCTAAACCAAGGTACATTCATGAGTAAACTGATTAAAAGGACACAAAATAGAAACTTAAGTAACTTTTTCTTAGGACAATAAGGATCAGAAATTGTCCCCAACTTGGGGCTTGTTCTCAAATTGGAGACCAACTTGGTCTTAGGATATCATGTAGTCAATAAATACATTTAAATGCAGTGTAATGTAAGTGTAATATGGACCACGCAGTGGTGAAGCACAGGGACTCCACCTTTTGGGAGCTATTACAGAACCAGAGATCTGTAACAGCTGTAGGCCATTCCTCCAGATGATTCCCCTTCCCTCTTCAGAAGATACTGCTACAACAGCACTATGGGGATTTGAATCATGTATTTATCTTTTTTTTAAACTTTTTCCTGTTCAGCATTAAGGCAGCCTGAAATCTGAGTATCGTGCTATGCTGAACACATTTGCTTTGCCACAGGAGGCTTAACGGCTGAAAAGCCTCCCTTGATTGCTGCTTTAATTATTAATTTTTTTGGCAAATATTTTCATGAATCAAATTATGCCAAACCTGACAAGGGGACAGGGTAGAAGGAAGAGCAAAGAGAAACAAACTAACCGGAAAAGGATAAGACTGAGAGAGAGAGAAGGAAGACAACAAAACCATACATCCAGCTGCTATCTGTGTAAAAAACCTAAAACATCCTGTAATTTCTTGTGGGCAATCTGGACGGAGAACTTTTTGGAGCACCTGCAAATGGACACAAGGAAGCAAGCAACAAAGATAATTAACAAGCATCTCAGAATTGTGCAGCATCTGTACAGGAGCTTAAAGAGGTGTGTCTGGATGTGTGGGAAAGTAAGCCCAGAACCAGACCCAACCAAAGCCACAGTCCAATCAAACCTATATACACACACAAATAAACATTTATTTAAAAATTAAACAAATAAAAAATATCTAAAGAAATAGAAATTAGAAAATAGAAATAATTCTCATTGCCCCTCGGGCTTTATAATGTCATTGAGTTGAGGATAACTCTTTCTCTTTCGGGCAGAGAAATCAGAGGCAGAAATTGCTTTATTGGCCAAATGTACAGAAAACACAGGAATTTGACATGGTATCCCAGCGCAACAGGACAGTTTAAATAACAAAAAATGGCAAAGAAAATGTACATTTGATATGTTTAGAGGAATAACCTCTGATGTCCCCGCCTGATGACCTTGGTTGAGTGTCTCCCACTTGAGGTCGCTGGTGATGGTAGTGCCCAGGAACTTCAAAGAGTTCACCACCTGAACTGCAAAGCTGTTGATGAGAAGTTGGGGGTGGAGGGGAGGATGGCTGCACAAGTCTATGACCATCTCCATCGTCTTGTTGATGTTGAGCTCCAAGTTCTTGCCTGCAGTGCCAGCTGTGACACCGTGTCCCTGTACGCCATCTCATCATTTTTCTTGATGAGGCCCAGGACCGTGGTGTCATCCACATACTTGACCAGTTTGATGGTTGAGTGGCTGGAGAGGCAGTCATTGGTGTACAGGGAGAAAAGGTAGGGGGAGAAGACGCGACCTTGTGTGTTGCTGGTGAGAGGGGCCGACAGGAAGCTGCCAAACTGCACTTGTTGCTTAGCGTTGGTGAGGAAGTCAGTGATCCAATCGCAGCTAACCGGGTCTCCACCACCTGGGCTACAGCTAACAGGGCCTCTACCACCTGGGCTGCAGCTAACCGGGCCTCTACCACCGGTGCTGCAGCTGGCCGGGCCTCTACCACCTGGGCTACAGCTAACCGGGCCTCCACCAGCTGGGCTGCAGCTGACCGGGCCTCTACCACCTGGGCTACAGCTCACCTGGCCTCCACTACAAAAAAAGGAGAGAAATCCTGTTTTTAAAAAACATCGGACATCTAAGATTTTCCATACACTTCATCAGGCAAAAACAATCAGGGATCCGCGAGCCAAACCAAGAGGCTTGTTAGGCGGACACTTGAATATACGGAGTATGGCATCTAAAAATGAAGAGCTTCAACATCTGCTCTGCAACTCTAACATCGAATTTCTGGGGCTCTCTGAAACCTGGTTATCAGACAACTCTCCAGAATCAGTGGTAACTATGCCAGAGTATAATGTTTATAGGAATGACAGGGCACGTGGGAGGGGTGGAGGTGTTCTTCTCTATGTTAAAATCGCTCTAAAATGTAGACGGATAAAATGGCCAGAAGAAATCCAGCTCGAGTATGTTGGTGTAGAAATCTCACTCTCACCTGCAATGTATTTTATTGTAATTTGCTTGTATCGTAAACCATCTGCTAAACTGGATCTTTATAACAACTTAAAACTTCTTCTTAATCATTGTGATTTAAATAAAGAAATTATAATTATTAGGGATTTTTTTTTATTTTTATGCTCTTTATTTAACATTTTTCATTTCAATAAAACATACAACACACACAGAACTTGGGGCACTGATACATAGATAAGTAGAAAGACAGTAACAAAATAATACATTACAAGATGATACACCTAGTTATGCTTCCTTGCTCTTGTACGTCAGCCATTTAGACCAGCGTTTGTTGTAAGAATGTCCTTTCATACGTAAAAGATATGTCAGTTTTTCCATAGAATGAATCTCCTCCATGACATCTCGCCAGTGGCCCAGCTGGGGTGGGAGTTTCTTTAGCCAAGACCGTGTAATTGCTTTTTTGCTTGCAATTGACAGAACTTTAAAAAGGTACTGATCTTCTTTTTGAAACACTTTTTCAGACATCAACCCCAGCAGAAAAATTCTAGGGTCCTTGGGGATGACATACCCCAAAATTCTCCCAGTAGTCTGACTGATTCCATCCCAAAAAGTTGCCAACTTTGGGCAGGACCAAAATATATGAGAGTGACTGGCGTTCTGATGGCCACATTGTCTCCAACATTGCTGTTCTTCTCCTCTATGTCTACTAGTAATTTGAGGTGTAATAAAGTATCTGAGCACTTCCATCCGAATTCCTTCCATCTTTTGGAACTAGTAAATGTCTGTTGTGTCACACACATTGAAAGCCAATCATCCTCTGTAATTATTACTCCCAATTCTCTTTCCCATTTAGACTTAATGTTCATGGTGTTATTTCCGTTATGTTTCTGCAACCCTTATATAGTTTGGAAACAATTTTACTAGGGAGGTGAGAATAAGCTTTCGTAAAAATGTTCACAATAGTGTTACCTTCTGGAGGAACACCTTTTTTTATTTTCGTATTGTAAAAATGTCTTACCTGGAAATATTTAAATAAATCTCTGTTCTCAAGATTATAATCCCTTTTCAGTTGCTCAAATGTTTTAAAGGTGTTACCTTCTACAAACTGGCACAAAGCCACGAGTCCTCTATCTTTCCAGCCTAAAAAAGAAGGATCTAATTCTCCTGGCCGAAAGTTTGAGTTACGGGAGGGCCACATCAGGAGTCCAGTGACATCCGCCAATCTGTATCTATCAACCACTTCCTTCCAGATTAACAATGTGTCTTCAACTATACCATTCCCATTTTTGTCTGTAACTATTTTACCTCCCAGACGTGTTTGGGGTTGGGCCCCACCCTGCCTTAGTTCTATCTGTTTCCATCCGGCCTCCATTTCTGGGGAGCACCAGCAGACCATGAATCTCATCTGAGATGCATAATAGTATTCCCTCAAATTTGGAAGGGCCAGACCCCCCTGGTCCCTATTCATTTGGAGTATTTTAAATTTTATTCTTGGTCTGGTCCCGGACCAAATAAATCTGGAGATCAACCTGTCCCAAGCATGGAACTGTGCGCTAGATATTCTAATAGGCAATTACATGAAAAGATGTAGGGGAAGCAGATTCATCTTCATTATTTCCATTCTAGCTGTGAAGTCCAACAATAACCTTGACCAGACTGACAAGTCTTTTTGTATGTTTTCAGTAAGGTTATCAAAGTTAAAAATAAATAGCTCATCCAAATCTTGAGAAATAAATACTCCCAGGTATTTTAGCTTTTTGGCATCCAACTTAAGTCCATAGTTCTTTCTTATAGATTTACTAGGGGAGTAGTTAATTGCCAGGACCTGTGTTTTTGTGATGTTTAGACTGTAGCCCGACAATTGACCAAACTCAGTTAGAGCTGACATAACCTTTGGGAGCGTTATATCTGGGTTTTGGAGGTATGTGATTACATCATCTGCAAAAAGGGCAATTTTGTGTTCTTTATTTGCAAAATGAATTCCCTTTATTCCATTATCCTCTCTAATGGCCAGTGCCAAGGGTTCAATGAATATTGAATTATTAGGGATTTTAATGTAAACTGGAATGATAAGAAAGCTAGAAAGAACCTGAAACAAGCCACTGACTCATTTTAAACAGTTGATAGAACAACCAACTCGAATAACTTCACACTCAAAAACTTTGATAGACTTGCTTCTTGTAAATAAACCTGGAATAATTATCAAAACTCTTAATTACGTGACTGGGTTGTCTGACCATAATGCCATCTTCTTCTCAAGAAAACTTACGGAAAAACGTTTTAATGATTCATATAGGCCAAATGCAAAAGTCTCACCCAAAACAATAATTCCCCAAAAATTACTACCAAATCTAGTGGAAGCTCTGCAAATTTGTGATTGGAACGAAATCACTCAGAGTAAAGATGTTGAAAATAGCAGCTGCCTATTTCATAAGAAAATTAACAAATAATGTTAAACTTTACAAAAAGGGGAAGCCACAGAGAGAGAGACAGAGATGAGCAACTAAAAAAACACATGAAATCCCGTCTCATCACAGACAGGCATAAATTTACCTCACTTCATTTCTGAAGCAAGTGGAAATTCCAAAAAGATCCGGCAAAGTTTAAATAAATTAACAGGGAAGGATAAAAAAGCTAAACAAGAAATTGAGCTAAAAATTAGCAATATTGCTGTGACTGATCCAGATCTACTGACAAATGAATTTAATAATTATTTTCTAAATTCTGTGAGAGAAATAAGTGAATTATTTCCATCTCCTGATCTTAAACCAAGGTCCATTGATCTCACAAAGCCTGTTTTTAATTTACGTGAAATAACAGGGCTGGAAGTGTCCAAAATTATTGGTTCACTAAAAAATTCTAAAGCTAAAGACATTCATGGACTAGACACTCATCTCCTAAAATTATGCAAAGAGTCCCTTATTGCTCCAATAACACACATGGTTAATTTATCACTTAAACAGACAATTGTCCCATCATCCTGGAAACTGGCCACAGTCACCCCAATCTTTAAATCTGGTGACAGTTCAAATATATCCAATTATCGACCAATCTGTATACTTCCAGTTGTTTCCAAGGTTGTTGAGAGATGGGTAGCAAATATTATAAATGAACATTTAAATAATAGTCCCTTTAACCTACATGCAATGCAATTTGGCTTCAGAGCAAACCACTCCACCGAATCAGCAAACAGCTTTTTTATAGAAAAGGTGAAAAGTAAATTGGATATATACCCCTGTGTTGGTGCAGTGTTCCTTGACCTTAAAAAGGCTTTTGACACTGTCAACTATGAAATTCTTCTAACAAAATTGGGAGACTTCAATTTCTCGCCAGAGGCAATTCAGTGGCTTAAATCATACTTATCCTCAAGGAAACAATGTGTGAAAATTGACAGTATAAAATCATCGGTCTTGGATGTTTCTGTCGGTGTGCCGCAAGAATCAATACTTGGTCCCTTGTTATTCTTCCTGTACATAAATGATCTTCCCAAAACATGTAATAATGTGAATTTTCAAATGTATGCAGATGACGCTGTAACTTATACTCATGCAAAGAGTGTTAAAGAGGCAGCTTCTATTCTGACCTCAGCCATGGAGAAAGTAAATGACTGGCTTTTTAAATCATGTTTGCTTCTCAATTCCAAAAAAACGGTCTGTTTGATGTTCTCAAAGCAATCAAAAGAAATAAAAAGCTTCGGAGTATTCTTGAGAGGAGAAGAATTACAACTTGTCACAGAATTCAAGTACCTTGGCGTGATACTTGATTCCACTTTGTCCTTCAAAAATCATATTAAAAAACTTGCCAATACTGTCAAATTTAACCTTAAAAATTTTAAACAAATCAGGTCATTTTTAACACTTGGTGCTGCTAGAACGGTTCTCTACTCAATGATTTTATCTCACATTGAATACTGCATCACAAGTTGGTCTCTCACCACAGTTACCAAATTAAAATTAATTGAATCACTGTACAAAAAATCTCTTAAAGTGTTTGACCAAAAACCCAATTCTTTCCATGTATGTAATATTTTGAACAAGTACAATCTTTTTCATTTTGAAAATTTTATAAATTTTAAGTATGTATGCTTAATTTATAAAGGGCTACATGGACTAGCCCCACCTCCTGTGTCTACCCTGTGCAAACCTAAGACTTCAAGTGGTCTGAGAACCAGGGCCTCCTCCAGAGGAGACTGTGAGGTCCCTCACAGAAGAACAACTTTTGGTCAGAACACTCTCTCTGTGAGAGCCGCTAACATCTGGAACAGTCTTCCTCTGCACATACGGGAGAGCCCCACACTGATCAGCTTTAGAGCTCAACTCAAATTATGGATGAAAGCAAACCAGTCATGTGACCACTAAAATCTTAACATTTACTTGTGATGCTTATATTGTTTATTATATGTTCTAGGGACAACGGATGAAAACTAGCTTCGTACATATCCGGCATATTTACATTTGTTTTTATACGGATGTTCATTAATGTGCTTTGTCCCTATTCAAATAAATAAATAAATAGATAAAATGATGGATGTCTTGAGACATGGTGGCACACGACATTCAGAGATGGACCGGTTGAAGATGTCCGAGAAGACTTATGACAGCTGGGTGGTACAATGCTTCAGGGTTGCTGAAGTGAAGAATATGTCTTCTACCGCCAAAGTTGAAGCCAAAAGCACAGATTAGCCAGGGGGAAAGAAACTCCTCCTCATTCTCTCAGTGGAATTTTTTAGAGACCTGTAGCATCAGCCTGACGCCAGTTGGGAGAAGTGTGATTTTCCAAGATGCTTAGGCTGCTTTAAGATCTTTAAAGCCCTTGACCTGCCACACTGGATGTAAATGTCCAGCTAGTTGAGGAGATTGGATCTGATTTTCTGTTCAGCTGGACAGACTACCCTATTTAGGGTTGAGAAGTCATGCTTGATACAGCTGTCCATCCAGGTGGTGATAGTGGTGGTGAAAGCAGGTAAAAGTCTTCAGTTGTCTGAGTTGATGGAGATTTCATCTGGCTATCTCCACAGCTGACTTTATGTAAAGGGACTTGTCTTGATTGTCACACCTAAATACTTTCCACTTTTTCCAACCTTTGATCCACAGAGATGCAGAGTGGATGGAAGACCATCTGCTTTTTTCACAATCAGCTCCTGCAGACATTCAGCAGGAGATTATTCTCCTGCTGAATGTTATTGTTTTATGTGGATACATAGTAAAGAGTGTACCATGCATCCCTGAGGAGATCCAGTGTTGAGGGTTAGGGAGGATGATGTGTGGTTGCCCATTCAAACCATGTGTTAGCTGTGCTGACCTGTAGTTTTTTGTATTTTTGTCAACAGTCCTGTTTTTCTGTACGTTTTGTCTCTTTCTTTTGTATGTGATGGTCTTTCAGCGGTTTCCACATGGAAACTGAAGGATTAGCAGTTTTTCGGGTATTACAACTTGGTTTTATATATTTCCTCTACATTTATGTTCTCTTTCTTACTCAGTTTGCACTCTCATCCCCAGCTACAGCAGCTTTTGGGACCCTCACAGATTGGTTCATCTCATCGCCCACCCTGCCTGAGTATGGACACCAGTTAGTAGTTGAAATGGAAAACTCAGTTGTTGGGGTCAGCAGATTTGGTGACATTTTCAGCAGACCCATAATAAATTTATGAAAGAACCAAACTTTATGACTGTTTTTTGTGACAAACATGTATGTGTTCCGATCACTCTATCACAGAAAAATAAGAGTTGTAGAACTTATTGAAGACTCAAGACAGCCATAACATTATGATTTTTTACAAGTGTATGTACACTTTTGACCACAACTGTAAGAAAAGGTAATGTTGCTGTAGCTCTCATCACGACAGACACGGATCGGTTTCTCTTGAACTGGCATTTATTGCAGCTCCTTTCATATTATCATGCTTTCATGCCTTGAGAACTGTACAAATACAAATATATATCTGAGCTCAAACAAATACTGCACATAAAGTAAATAAAAACAAAATGTTCCGCTGCATAAGTATTAACAAAATGCATCCCTGAAACAAGTAATAATACCTATTTAGCCGCTTGTCATGAAGAGAGGTTCTTGATGCATATATGTCATGCTTCACAGTCTAGCTTTAGTGTAGCATCGATTAATAGTACTGTAGCAGCAAACAGGTATGAACATTGGTTCCTAGTCGAAACATAGCAAGGATGATAACAAACTTAGAAAATACACCATGAAATTAAGCTGATTCATCTTATAACCCACACATAAATGTACTAATTGAAAGTTTTATCTCATTATTTAACAACGTAAAATGATGAATTATTGATTTTAACATGAATTCAACAGTTCGACAGTTGCTATAGACTGAATGAAACATAAGGTTATGGATATAACCCCGGTTCTCTGATTAGCATGAGTGAGTGTCTCACTATGGGGAACCCCTCCTGCGTGACCTCATCAGAAGCTCAAATGACATTACGCCAGCCCCGATTGGCTGGCAAAACTGACAGTCTATGTCAGGAGGGGATGGGACCCTCCTCCTATATAATAGGCCGACATAGCTTCACTCGTCATTCAAAACAAGCTCACCTCTTCCTCGCTTCACAGCAAGGAGGGTGGTCTGGTGAGACACTCACTCATACTAATCAGAGAAGCGGGGTTATATCCATAACCTTAAGTTCTCTTTCATAGCATTCGTTTCGTGTCTCACTATGGGGAGAATACTGACTCCCGGATTGCCTGACATGCCTGTCAAGATGACAACTGTCCCCAGTGATGCTTCACTCTGGAGAAGCTGCACTCAGAGAAGAACCAGTACTGAGGACCGAATGTGCCATAGTCGGAGCCGTGACATCCAAACTATAGAATCTAGCAAATGTGTGGGGTGACGCCCAGCATGCAGCTGAACACACCTCTTGAATAGAGACTCCCCTAAAGAGAGCCCAGGAGGTTGCTAGACCTCTAGTGGAATGTGCCCGGAGACCAGCAGGAGGCTGGAGGCCCTTGCTTGTGTATTCAATAGCCCCCACTATCCAGTGGGAAAGGTGCTGCTTAGACAACGGCTTTCCCATGTGTGGTTTCGCCCACGACACAAACGACTGGTCATCCTGTCTAAAACCATGCGTTCTGTCCAGATAGATAAGCAATGCGCGAACTGGACAGAGAGTGTGTAGACGCCTTTGCTCCTCAGAGGAGAAAGGTGGAGGGTAAAAAGCATCCAGTATTATAGGGGAGCTCGAGCCAACCACCTTTGGAATAAAGGCCGGGTTAGGCTGCAGACTGACCCTAGCATTCCCTGTAGAAAACTTGATGCATGCTCGATGTGTATAGAGTGCATGAATCTCACCTATGCGCTTAGCTGAGGCCAAAGCGAGCAATGGGGCAGTCTTCAGGGACAACGGTTTCAACTTTGCTTGTTCCAGGGGTTCAAACGGGGAACAAGAGAGTGCATCCAGTACCGTGGCAAGATCCCAGGATGGCACAGGTGGTTTAGATGTAGGCAACATACGACGTGCTCCTTTCATGAATCGGCACACCAAAGGATGTTGACCCACTGTCTTCCCTTCAAAGCCAATATTGCAAGCAGAAATAGCCGCCAGGTACACCTTGATGGTTGAAAAAGCTTTACGCTTTTCAATAAGGTCCTGTAGGAAAGACAGAACCACTGCCACAGAGCACTGAAAAGGCACAGCCTGTGACTCTGCGCACCAATTGTCAAACACGCGCCACTTGTTATCATACAGTGACTGAGTTGAGGTGGCTCTGGCACACTGAATAGTGTTAATAACGCTATGAGGGAGCTCCACCGTGTTCAGGTTGAACCACTCACGGGCCAGGCCCACAGAGCTAGCCTCTCTGGGTGGGGGTGGAATATTTCCCCCCGTGCCTGAGACAGCAGATCTCTGCGTAGTGGTAATGGCCAAGGTGGGCTGGACAGAAGTTGAAAAATCTCTGCCAGCCAGTGCTTTCCTTGCCAACGTGGGGCTATCAGGATCATAGACAGACCCCCTTCCCTCACTCTGGCCAGAGTTGGGGGAATGAGAGCTACAGGGGGAAAAGCATAGAGGAGGGTCTTTGGCCACCTGTGTGCCAGTGCATCCACGCCCAGTGGAGCCCTCTGGTCGTGCAGGGAGAAGAACAGAGGGCACTGAGCGTTCTCCACTGTTGCATATATGTCCACAGTCGCCTGACCGAACCGTGACCATATCTGACTCACCACTTGGGGGAGAAGCATCCAGTCTGCATACAGTGCGTTTCCCCTGGACAGCAGATCTGCCCCGTAATTCAGAACACCCGGTACATGAGTTGCCCTCAGTGACCGTAGGTGCTTGCTGCTGCATACTATCAGTCTGTGTGCCAGCATGTGCAACCGGGGGGACCGTAGCCCTCCCTGTCTGTTGATGTAAGCCACTACCGTGGCGTTGTCCATCCTTACCAAGACATGGTGACCCATGGTGAAGGGAGGAAATGTTTCAGAGCCAGGTGAACAGCCAGCAGCTCCAGACAGTTTATGTGGGTAGAATGCATGTGAGAATGCCCTCTCCCATTCACCGATCTCCCCTCGTGAGTGGCACCCCAGCCCATCAGGGAGGCGTCGGTGGTGATCACTTTCCTTGCCTGAATGGTTCCCATACCTGTGTCAGGAAACCTGGGCTCCTCCACTGCCACAGTGCAAGTGAGCATTCTATTGAGACCCTCACCCTGCGATGGCCATCTCGATGCGGATTCAGACCCAGAGAGGCTACCCATCGCTGGATCTCATATACAGCCGTTCGAGAGGTACAGCTACTATAGAGGATGCCATCAGGCCTAAAAGTCTTTGGCATTGTTTGAAGGAAACCATATTGCCCCTGCCAAACAGTGCTAGACTGGCATGCATTGCCTGCACTCTTTCCATGGATAACAATGCCTTGGCCTGGAGAGAGTCCAGAGTGAGCCAAATGTAAGTAATTTGCTGAGTGTGCTCTTTCCACATTTATATGAAACCCCAGACTCATGAGGTGTTGTGTAAGAAAACCTGTATGATGAGCCGCCTCCTGGCATGTGGGGGCTGCCACTAGCCAGTCGTCGATGTATGTCGCCACTCGAATGCCCCGCTCTCTCAGTGGAGACACTGTCACCTCGGTGTATTTTACAAACACCCTTGGGCTCAGGGACAGACCAAAAGGCAGGACCACATACTCGTACGATAGCCAATCTCAGATATTTCCTGTGAGGGGGGTATATGGAGACGTGAAAATACGCGTCCCTCAGGTCTATTGATGTCAACCAGTCGTCTGCTCGCACGAACCGCAGCAGAGATGTGTGTCAACATCCTGAATTTGTATTTCCTTAAACAGTGGTTTAGGGCACGGAGATCCAGAATGGGTCTCCGCCCCCTCCCGCCCTTTTTGGGGACTAGGAAATACCTTGAGTAGAAGCCGCTGTGGGATTCCCCGGGTGGAACTACCCTTATAGCTCCTTTCTTCTTCAAAGAAGAAATTTCCTCCAGAAGAATATTGGCAGACTCGCCTTGAGCATGGGAGTATATTATTCCCTTGAAAAGGGGCGGAGCGACATTGAATTGGAGCCTGTAGCCCTTCTCTATTGTGCTCAGCACCCACTTTGACTGCGTGCAGGCAGCCCAGCTCTCGCCGTGCAGCGAGAGGGGGCTGACCGGCCACTCCGTCCCTGCTGGATTGTCGGCGCCTTTTCCGGGTTGTGGCACGCAACATACACGCCCAGACAGCTCCAGCGTGCACGGGTTCGCACGGGTGGACTGTGTTGTCACAGCTGCGGGGACGTTGTTTTCAGCAGGCTGCGTTATGACAAAAAAGATTGATTTGTTTTTCAACATCTTTTTCCTTTATTGTCATGAACACATTTGACGGCGCCCTTGGCACACAGGCCGGATGTGCTCGTCGGGACATATTTATTACAGAATACGAGGGAAACATTTTTGTGCAACAACACAGCAAACATTGTCTTTTCCCTGGGGTGGGCACCGGAACATGAATGCCCATCCTGGCCATGAATTCTGTGTGGAAGGAGTCCCGTTGAACCGGCTCCGGAACGGAGCTGGGTGGGGAACGAGCAGCCCACGAACGGGGCAGAACGGGCTCGCTTTTCCCCTGAGGAGAGGCTGTCAGGCCGGCCGCTTCTTCCTCTTTCCCATCGCAGCGGCAGGTGGAGGCGGCGGAGGTGCTGTCAGAGGGCTGGGCTGAGGCGATTGCTTCCTAGCCCATGGACTCTTGGGACCTCTGGGGGCCTGTCGCCGCCTGCGCTTTAGGCACCTTGGGGATCCTGAAAGCAGGAATGGGGCGAGAGGCAGCCTGTGCGTAGGACTCGCTGCTGGAGCCGCTGGCAGAGGTTTCCTCGGCAGGCAGAGCTTCAGCGCCTCATCATCTAGTTTCTTCTCCTCACATCTCTTCTGCATGCTGGTGACAGCAGCACCAAAGAGACCCTGAGGGACGACGGGTGTGTCAAGGAGCTCCTCTTTCTCCTTGGTCGCCAGGTTGGTGAGCCCGAGCCAGTGCACCCTCTCCTGGAGAACCATGAGACCCATGGCTCTCCCCGTAGCCTTTATAGCTACTTTGTGGAGATGGAGGACGTGGTCCGTTATGACACAGATTTCCTCCCACAGAGCGGAGTCTGGTCTGTTGGTCATGTCCTCCTCCAGCTCGGCCTGGTAGGCCATCAGCATCGAGGAGGCATTGAGGGCTCTCGTCGACAGAGCCGCCGTCTTGTAGCACTTATCAGTAAGGCTAGACTGGAAGCGGTCTGTCTTTGCGGGCAGTGATGGAGCCGAGGAGGACGCCTTCGTGTGAAGGTGGGTCGCTACCACCGGCGGCATCTGGCGCACGCCATGGGACTCCATCCCGTCACAATCCAACAGGGAGCTTCCCGCAATGGGATGCTTCTCGCTGTACTGCCTATTCTTCCACGTAATCGCTAACTCATCGAGTAGCTCCAGGGAGATGGGCAGGACTTGTTTACCCATATTTTTCGCTTTTGGCAGCTTTTTACCGTCAAAGCGAGATTTCACAACCTCCGACAACTGGCCACGCGATGTTGAGCCTGACAGCCGCACGTTTGCACATGTCCTGCATGTCCAGATCCAGAGGAGATGACGGCGGAGGTTGTTCACCTCCGTCGGTAGCGGGGGGCTTCACAGCCCCGCTCGCACTGCTGAGAAAGATGGACTGTTCCTCGTCATCATCAGACATCAGGAGCTCCGAGCCTGCCGAAGCTCTGCACCCAGTTGGACAGTTGTTGCCTCCGTGAGAAGCGAGAAGAGGTTTTTTAATGACGAGTGAAGCTATGTCGGCCTATTATATAGGAGGAGGGTCCCATCCCCTCCTGACATAGACTGTCACTTTTGCCAGCCAATCGGGGCTGGCATAATGTCATTTGAGCTTCTGATGAGGTCACGCAGGAGGAGTTCCCCATAGTGAGACCCGAAACGAATGCTATGAAAGAGAACATAGAGATATTGATGGTTATATTACTGATAATGTTACTGATAATGATCACAGTAATAATAGCAATAGGACTAGGAGAAGTAGTTGTAATTGTAGTAGAGGGTGTCGAATGGGAACACGGGGGAAGCAGGAAAGGAAACTCCCAACCACAGATCCAGACACCACAGCTTAAGAGCTCCTCTTCTGAGTTGTGCCCTTCATTTTAAAGCAACCAGATTAAAGCGACTACAGCAGCATCATTAATGGTGGTTCACAACTCACCTAAGCCATCCCTAACTATAAGCTTTTTCAAAAAGGAAAGTCTTCAGCCTACTCTAAAATCTAAAGACGGTGTCTGCCTCCCTAACCCAAACTGGAACCTGGTTCCACAGGAGAGGACTCTGGTAGCCTAATGTTCTGGCCCCCATTTTACTTTTGAAGACTCTAGGAAAAACAAGTAACCCTGCATTCTGGGAGCACGGTTCTCTGGTGGGGCAGTAAGATACTATGAGCTCTTTAAGATAAGATAGTGCCTGACCATTAAAAGCTTTGTATGTGAAGAAAACGGATTTTAAATTCTATTCTGGATTTTACAGTAAGCCAATGCAGAAAGATAAGACAGGAGAAAAATGTACTCTTTTACTGGTTCCTGTTAGAACACGTGCTGCTTGTGAAGAGACAGAATGTTGTTTTAATTCAATTTTTTTAATCTTTCTTTACTGCCCTCCAGTAAAGAAAGAATGGTAAGAAAAAGCAAAGGAAATGAATGAAACTGAATAATTAACATTTTCCTTGAACCTAAGAAGGGACCAGTTCAACAAATGGGAATGCTACATTTAATACGGGCACACCACACCAAGAATAGGCCAATTTCTGAAACTTGATGTTAATCCTGTAATGCCAAATGTATCATATTTGATACACACGGTTTCTGAAATGTTTTGCGTCTGACACTTTTTGCATAATTTAATGGTAGAAACTTTGCTCAAAATCCTATTGTACACAATCAGATTTACCTGATAACAGGGGGCAGAAGACTACACAAAAAATAATCTTGGCTTATCGCATAGTAATAAATTATTAATATTAAAAATGTATTTCTGTTTTTTCTTTTTACATATTTTGGTAAAAGGCCAAGTAAAGACTTCAAACAAAAAAAAAAGTAATTTTCTGTTTTGTTTATTCTTGGATCAGGCTTTAAGGGTTAAGGACAAATGGAAATACATGTGTATGTGCTTGGCATTGCACCATTTAAATTTCAAAGACCTCTCCACAAAAAGGACCCAGAACAGAAGACTTATGGCTTCATTGTTGACACTATACAAAGAAATAAATTTTTTGAAGAAGAGAAGGAATGGGGGGGCAAAAACCAGGAATGGTAACTTGGGACTATGTCTATTCTACAGGACATATGGGAGTTTCAATGACCTGATTATATGCCCTGAATTTGGTTTTCTTCAAGTTGGTTGCTACATTCTGCAACATCCTCCCTAATCTGTTATGAGGCAGGTTATGAAAAAGATAATGAGACTCAACTAAAAGAAGAGAGACACAGTGATTAGTGAATTGATTTATTTACATGATATACAAAATATATCCCGAAAGCAGAGACAATTGGGGGTGTGCACAGGTTTTATGACAGTGGAAACATTTGTTAACAAGTGTCCATAAGGATATGTGGTTGTAAGTATTTGCATGAGTGTGAAGCAATGACTTATAAATGGCTGAAAAAAGTAGCTCTATCCTTGACATGTTGGCAGGGCCATCACAGGGCCACATAATAAAGAAAAACAAACACTCATTCTTGGAGCCAATTTACAGAAACAAATTAAACTAATATTCAATTATTTGGGCATTGGGGAAAGCCAGATTATCTGGTGTGAACCCTTGCATACATGAGGTAAGCAAACTCCATATAGAAAGACACCAGCTGGAATTCAAAACAGGTACCCCCTTGCTTTGAGATGACAATGCTATGTAGCATAGCTATGACTGAATTTATATCCCTCATATTATTTACTCTGAAACAAAACCGTTTCATAGCTCCAGAACTTTGTATGATCTTCTGTCTGTTCTTATCTGTTCTCTATATTTTAGTAGTGCCAGTAGCATAGCATTAGTATATAATGCCCCACTCCCACTTCCAATTTCATGCACCTTAATTTGCATGTTCATGTGGATGCATTCATTTCATATGAAATCTTGGTGAATAGCTGACTCCTGAAAATGTATTATCTAACCCCTCTCTGATATTTCCAGCTAGTAAAGAAAAATCCTTGTAAAAATAAATAAATAAATCCTTTAATAATTTAAGCTTACCCTTTAAGCTATTGTCAAATATGGATTTGTCAGTCATTTAAAGAAAATGTATTAATTTATTGCATGCCACACAATTCCCCTGCCACCTATTTTAAAAATTGTTATACTTTCAAATTTTGTAGTTGGAGGATTATATTGTAGATTTCAATGCAATGTCACTGAGGGTGGTACTGGTATGTGGTCAAGACAACAGGTATTGTATTCACCAAAAACGTGCCCATGTATCCTTAATCATAAATATATCTACATCAAATTAAATAGCAGCATAACTGTTGTAGACAAAGACAACAGGAAAACTAAATATGTGGCTTAACTGTGTCTGAAAATATCAGAGAATGATGATATTATATTGAGGGGCCTCAGGAGGATGCAAATGATATAGTACATGCTAAAATTATGAAATGGTTTGGCAGTTTTTTTTTAAATAGCAGTTCCTTTCTGTGCTGATATGAGTGTTGCAAACAAACTGGTAGAGACCACCCTCCGAGGTTCTGGACGTTTTATGTGGCATGTCCAGATTTCCTGTGTGAAGCACTGAGCAAATGTTGCTTTTTCACTAGCAACCACTTTAGACCATCTCTTGAACATTTCAGAACTTCAATGGATGTATGAAAATGACTGAGATTTTTAAGTGAGTCAAACAAAGTGGAAGTTTTATATTAAGTAAAATATATTTGCTATGTGGAGGGCTTGCTCATGTATACGTTTATATAACACCAGCACAAGCATCACTGAAAATATCTTTACATCACAAACTCTCCATTTGGTTAAACACATTATAACAGCAATTGTCACTTTCCCAATCATTTGATTTAAAATGTAAAAATGTGCACGTACATAAAGTCCTTCAGAATTTCCTCATCGTACATAGTCCGAATATACATGTAATGCACACAGGAATATACATGTAAAGCACACTGAATTTACAGTATAGAGGAGTTGGAGTATCGTGTGGTATAGCTACAATATTGACTGAGAAAATTGAGTGAAATGACAACTGTAAAGTGTTGTTTTTTGGTCTGGTCACAGGGTGTGATTTGTTGTTAACTTGAAACAGATTACATTTTTTGATCAGTGAGATTGGCAAGCTTGTTATCCAGGGTGATGGTCAGGTGAAGTACTCCTCAGAGGCAGAAGTCAAAGGTTAGATCGGACTTTCCCATCTTCTGTTTATATATGGCATCAAATTTTTCATTCTTTGACACCGTAAAGATATCCTTCCACAGACCGACACGACCTGTGGGGACAAGTGGAACTGTCAGAAATCTCATTAAGTCATCAACTAACCAACCTGAGTTAACATTTTTAAGAAAGAAGATCTTTCCATTGTAATTACCACTCACTTGGCGTAACATATCACAATGTTACAGAGGAGACAGCCAGCTCTTTAAAAGTTATGTACTATCTGACTACTATATAACAAATTGTCTTCTTATTTAGAAGACAAATACAAAATAAATATATAATAAATATATAAATAATTTTGTTGGCTCTAGTGGCCTTTAATGACAGTAGCTTGACAGGAAAGGGGGCAGAGATAGAGAGGGGGAGACCTGCGGGAAAGGGCCATGGGACGGAATCGAGCCCAGGCCGCCCGCTTGCGAGCAGAGGGTCCACATATGGTCCGCCCCCTGTAGCAGTTAGGCTACCCTGCGGCCCATAAATACTGTTCTCATTAATTTTCCATCCATCCATCCATTCTCCAAACCGCTTATTCCCTAATGGGGTCACGGGGGGTATACTATTTATATAGAATTTTATTTATATATTCATATATCATAAATATTGTTGTCTGTGGCAAACGTTTTGCTTTTTGAACATGTAAATAAATTCTTAAATTGGATGCCAGTTATACAATGCAAGAGCTGTCACAGAGGCAATCAAACAAACTTTAGGACTAGGACTGTCTTCCTAATATTGTTAAAACTGGGAGCATCTGTCAGATTGTTAATCTAACCCGTTAAGGCAGGCTGTATGTATCATAATTGATGCACAGACTTCTGAGAAATAAAGCGCCTTCATATGATCAAACTTTGTTTTTTCAAAAAAGAAAAAAGATCAGAATATACAATATTACCTTTTATTCTACTTAAGTTGAATTTAGATCAAAGTTAGAATTTTTTGTCCACTTTTTCCAGTCAGGCTGGACATAATTAAAAATGATTAGCGATAGACTTTATTAATATCAAAGCTTAAAAAGAAAACGCTAAAAAGAAAATGCATTTTCTTTTTAGGGTCTTTTCTTTTTAAAAATCTCTATTTTTACTTTTGTTCAAAAAGACATTGTCCTGCTGCCTGTGGTCTATGGAAGAAGTGGTCTGAGGAAGATAAAGTAATTCAAAAGAGTCTGAAGTGCACCGTGAATAATATGGAGTGGACGCCAATGCATGACTGTTAGTGTGACAAACTTTTTGGTGGTGAGTATGCTGTCACAACAACAACCAAACATCAGCACTGACCAGAGAGTTTTAAAGAACTGTTCAAAAACAGTAAAAATAAAAGTTGCTAATATGGCAAGGGTGTTTGTAGAAAAAGAGGGCTATAAGAAGCCAGTTTCCGTGGATCAGTGTCAGAGATTTGTGTCATAGCCGAAGAATCTGTAATATTTTTACCATGTTCATCCTGAATGCAGCTCTTTTCTATAGTCAAGGTTGGAGTTGTACTGGTCCTTTATGTTATTTGGTGACCTTACCTCAGTGCCAATTTTGTGTCTTATGAGGACATATCGGAGATCTTTACCAATTCACTTATTTTCTGTGTTCCTGGGGTATGAAACATTTTGTGCTGTAGTCAAACTTTGCTGAAGCAGTTTGATAGATTCTTGAACCCATTACATTACATGTACTGTATATACAGTATGTATATGCTGTTGTATATCTGGAGTTGGTAACGAAAATAATTTTCCTCTGGCATTATTAAAGTATTTCTGATTATGATTCTGATTTTGATATGAAACTGCGATATGAAACGTATGACGTTGACAAAAACAAAATGTATCTACAATGAGTACTGGCATATTGTTTGTAATACAGCCTTGACCAATTGCTAATGTTTGAAGCTTTTTTTCCCATTGAAAGAAAAACATTACATTTCTTTTTCTCAGCAGTTTGTAGTGGAATTTTTAATCCATTAACACACATTTTTTCACTGATGATACTTGGTCATTGGATATACTAGATGAACTGCACTTACCTAAACTAGCTCTAAAATTAGGTTTAGGTAAGTGATGCCAGATTAGGCAAGGGTTATGACTTTTTAAAAAATAATAATTTTTGCCATAAAGTGTCACCCTATGTGATGGTCACACCTGCAGCCAATACAGTCGGTAACCAACACTTTTTCCCGTTTTTATGTACACATCCACTGCAGCATAAATACATGTATTTTGTTTATTTTCATTTGACAATATTGAAATACATCCATCCATTATCATTACCGGTTATTCCCTAATGGGGTCGCAGGGAGAACTGGAGCCTATCCAGTGGTCAATGGACGAGAGGCAGGGTACACCCTGGACAGTCCACCAGTCCGTTGCAGGGCCACACACAAGACATATAAGGACAAACAACAATGCACACTCACATTTACTCCTAAGGGCAATTTAGAATGTCCAATCAACCTAACATGCAGGTTTTTGAACTGTGGGAGGAAGCTGGAGAACCCAGAGAGAACCCATGCAGACACAGGGTTTAACATGCAAACTCAACACAGAAAGGTCCTTGGTCCCCTGGGACTCGAACCCAGAGCCCTATTGCTGTGATGCGACGGTGCTATTGGAATACATTATTTCTAGTTACATATTTAGTTAACTTTTGTATATTTCGTTCAGTCAATTGCTTAACATTTTTTGTGTTCTTTGCTGGTTCTGTTGGGGAGTACAATTGGACTGAAGCAATGTACTCTTGCTGGAAAACTCAACTCCACTTCCACTATAGGGAAGAAAATGGAGTCTATATCTTAATTTTTACAAAAATTCTCTTTTGAATTAGCTTATTTTGTTTAGTTATTTAAGTTGATTCTTAAGATAACTGTGCTTCCTATTTTTGTTACATTTGTGTAGATGTTCCCTTTCCCTTTTCCACAGTCAGTCTGTCTGGTCTGATCAGCCAGTATTTAAGTCCTCTTTGTTGTGTGTTAGGTCAGTTTGTTTGTTGAGCAGTTAGTTTAAGATTTTTTTAAGGGCCCTGTAATTATTGTTTGGAATCTTGATCATTTTGGAAAATAAAACCATTTATTATTCATTAGTCTCCTCATGCTAGACTGGCTTGGTCCTTCACTAATGTATGACCTCACGAAAAGTCATGAAGAATAGTGTTTTCGCGCTTTGGCACCCTCAAGGCCCCAAAATGTCTTTGTCAAAAAAGAGAAAAGTGGATTAAGATTGCAGAGTTTTCCAAGAAAAATGGTCATTATCCTATTTATTCAAGGAAGTGAATGGGAATCCCATGTGTTTGGTATGTTCACAGCAGGTGTCAGTGCTGAAAGAATATAACCTTCGACGCCACTATGAGGCTCTTCATACCGAAAAATACAAAAACTTGCAAGGACAACAGAGAATAGAGAAGGTGAATGAATTGTTGGCGGGTCTGAAGAAGCAGCAGTCTGCGTTTACCCGTAGCCGAGAAATAAGTGATGCTGCTGTGAAAGCTAGCTATCTTATTGCTAATGAAATTGCACTGGCTTCAAAACCTTTTAGTGAGGGTGAATTTGTGAAGACATGCATGCTGAAGGCAGCAGAGACAGTGTGCCATGAAAAGCGTCAGGTTTTTGCAAATATAAGCCTGACAAGAAACACAATTGCAGACAGGATTTCTGATATTTTGAAGGATTTGGACAGCCAATTGAAGCACAAAGTAAAATCAGTTGCAATTTCAGTTTTCAGTTGCAATCGATGAAAGCACGGATATTACAGATGTTGCGCAACTGGCTGTATTCATTCGCGGAGTTGATGACACTTTAACCGTCACCGAGGAGTTCGTGGAGTTGGTGCCAACGACGGTTACCACAACAGTAGCTGATATTTTAACGGCCCTAGTCGATGCGCTAGACAGGGTCGGAGTGGACTGGTCTCGCGCTGTCAGGCTGGCTACGGATGGAAGTTGTCACGCAGTACTACGACAGCCTATGTGCCTTCAGGTTAAAGCTGTCATTGTGGGAGAAACAACTTGCGGGTGGTGATGCTGCTCACTTTCCTTGTCTGAAAGATGTGTGCACGACCCAACATACCGCAGACATGAAGCAATTCAAAGATAAAATAACGGGACTAGTGCAGGAATTTGACCAACGCTTTCAGATTTTTGGTGAATTGGAGAAAGACTTCAAAGTTTTTTGTTCGCCATTCACCGCAAATGCCTCTGATCTGCCCGTCAACATCCAATTAGAAATAATAGACTTGCAGTGTGACTAGGATTTGAAGGGCAAGTTTGCCACAGCTGGCTTGGACACGTTTTACCAGCATCTCTTGCCAGGTTTCCCCAACTTGACAACCCTTGCTGCAAAAGTGTTGTGTATGTTTGGAACCACATATCTGTGTGAGCAAGTTTTTTCTGTAATGAACATCAACAAAACAAAGCTGCACTCAATGCTCATACACAAGCACCTGAATGACATCCTGAAACTGGCTGCCACGCAGGATGTGACGCCTAATATTGATGCATTTGTGAAAGCTAAAAGATGCCAGGCTTCAGGAGTAGAATAAGCAGTGGGTAGCAGCACTTAAAATGCTGCATGAGACACTTATGCACCCTAATAAATTCTTTGAAAATTTATGTTCTCTGTGGATATTTTAAAAAAGTGAACAGTGTGCAATTTGTTGTAATAATTTCACTTCAGTTCATAAGTTTGGTTTGTTGAAATTGTTAATGCATTGCACAGCTTTTATTTTTCTATCAATAAATAGTGTAGCCTACAAGGCAGGGATTAACTCAACCCTCTTGAATAGTTTTTACCTCAGTTTGTATGGTGTGGTGAGTTAGCTCAGGATTGAGATGTGGAAATGACAAATGTATTTGATATCAAAAGGTATTTGATACCTAGAAGAGCATTTTGTTCAATCTCAGATAGGCTGTGACTTAAAGTTGTATGCCTTTGAATGTACAGTGAGATGAAGTGTAAGTTCCAATCACAATGTTTTCTTGAAGTTGCACCAATTTTTTCAACAAATTTGAAGTGTTTTGTAAAGAGCATTATTTGCGATGTGTTCAGAATCTGCTTGCACTATTTTGCACCAAAGTAAAACAAAGGAAACAAATTGGAAGTTGTCATTATTTTTAAATTATTATGCCATGATTTTACGGTCCGGCCCACTTGGGATTAGATTTTCCTTCATGTGGCCCCTGAGCTAAAATGAGTTTGACACCCCTGGTTTAGATGCCTGTTAATACATGCATGCTGCACATTGAGAACAGAACAGCTCTCTTGTTTTTTAAAATATGTCTGTGACTGTATATAGGCCATGTTAAACCTTCAGTAGTTTGACCAATCAGAAGACATTTTTAACAGCAAAAAGTTTCTAAGAGAATGCTCTCCATCAATATGAGCCAATTACAAATTGAAATAATGAAATATGCCAACTGAACTGAAGATTAAACTTGAAATAAAAGGAGATTTTCATTTCTCAACTAGTTCAAAATATATTTTGTGAATGAAGACCTGTGAATGAGAATAGGTGGAGAGAGGGATATGGAATTTGTTTCTTGTACTTCCCCTTCCACTTACCCCTGCAGATGGACAGTGCCTCTGAGTTGCAACATTGATCAATCAGCTGGTTGCAGCTCTCCACCATACTCTCCCTCTGAAATTTGTCACACGTGACACCCAAGAATCTGGCTAATTGTTCAACCATTGTCCCGAGGTCCTAGAGAAAAAAAAAGGAAAATAAAGGAAAAAAGGTGTAACATCTTCAAGAGGATTAAGCACTAATGTACAATACAACCGATATATGACCCTTTTACACCTGAAATTAGACATTTTTGGTGTTCTGAGCCCACTGGAGAGCTTTCTGATTTGTTTACCTTCTTGCTCACCTTCTTCGACACTAAGGTGGAAAAAGATAGGAGACTGAGCCTTCAACAACACATAAAAGATGCAATACTCAGGAAAGTACTATAAATTAACCTTGTGAATAACCCTCTACCTACTAAAGAGACAGGCATTTTGCTGTTAGAGTACTTGAAGAAATAATTAAGCTTCTACAGAATTCACAGTGAAGATCCTCTGTTTTCTCAGGTGACATGTGAGCTCATGGTAGCTGCACCAGCTAATGATAGTAAAGACAATGAGGAACATCCAACAGAGCACTTACCATGCCTAATATTTAGTCACTCTGTCTCAGGGCTACTCACATAAGATCGTGACAATGATCTTCCTAAATTTACACCTCATAAGAAGGGAGATCAGGGAGTCTTCAGGTCCATGGCAAATCTCACCAGCCTTTGGATAAACTGACTTGAGAAAATGCCCAAATACCACTGATATACAGTTTAAGACAAATATTGAAAAAGTTTGTAATAATAATACATGGCAGTCATACAGATTTTTTCTTTTATGGGGACTGTTTATCCATCGACATTTCTGTAATGTTCCTGGTTGAAGACTAATGGTTAACAATCTTTAACTTTGCTTTATCTATTCGACATAGCTGAATATATTTTTATTTTAAATTATTAATTTATTTTTGGGCTCGGCCTGAAGAGGCCACATGGGTACCCCCTCCATTAGGCTCACCATCCGTAGACTGGACCAAAGGGGTCCGGTGCAATGTTGAACGGGTGGCAGCCGGAGTCTGGGGCCTTGGCGAACCGATCCCCGGCTGTAGAAGCTGGCTCTAGGGACATGGAATGTCACCTTTCTGGTGGGGAATGAGAGAAGTTTGTGTGCGAGGCGGAGAAATTTCCGGCTGGGCATAGTCGTCTCGCCTCGACGCACAGCTCTGGCTCTGGAACCAGCCTTTTTGAGAGGGGTAGGAGGCTCTTCTACTCTGGAGTTGCCCTCGGTGAGAGGCGACGAGCAGGAGTGGGCATACTCGTTGCCCCCCATCTTCGTACCTGAACGTTGGGGTTTACCCCTGTGAAAGAGAGGGTAGCCTCCCTTCCCCTTCGGGTGGGGGGACGTGTGCTGACTGTTGTTGGTGCTTATGCACCTAAAAGCAGTGCAGAGTACCCACCCTTTTGGATTCCTTGGAGGGGGTGCTGGAGGGTGCCCCCCCTGGGGACTCCCTTATTCTGCTGGGGGACTTTATTGCTGATGTGTGCAATGACAGTGAGACCTGGTTGGGAGGAATGGCCCCCCCAGCTTGAGCCCGAGTGGTGTTTTGTTGTTGGACTTCTGTGCTCGGCACGGATTGTCTATAACGAAGACCATGTTCAGGCATAAGGGTGTTCATATGTGCTCTTGGCACTAGTTCAATGATCCACCTTGTTGTCGTTTCAACTGATCTGCAGCCGAATGTCTTAGAAACTCAGGTGAAGAGGGGGGCGGAGCTTTCCACTGACCACTACCCGGGGGTGAGTTGGCTCTGATGGTGGGAGGGGATGCCACTGAGACCAGGCAGGCCGAAACGCATTGTGAGGGTCCGCTGGGAGCGCTTGGACGAGCCCCTGTTAGGCGGAGCTTTAACTTCCACCTCCAGGAGAGCCTTAAAGCACGTTCTGGGGGAGGCGGGGGAAATCGAGTCACAGGGTAGTTGGTGCTTGTCGCGGCTGTAATACTCCAACCCCGCTGGTTGACACCAGCAGTGAGGGATGCCGTTAGGGTGAAGAAGGAGTCCTACTGGGGCTTTTTGGCCTGTGGGATTCCAGAGGCAGCCGATGGGTATCGGGAATCCAAGCGGCATGCCTCGGTGGTTGCCAAGGCAAAATTGGGGCGTGAGAGGAGTTTGGGGAGGCCATAGGTGATTCTGGTCCACCATCTGGTGTCTTGGGGGGGGAACAGTGCTCCACCAACACAGTTTACAGTGGGGGTGGTGTGCTGTTGACCTCAACTTGTGACGTTGTGGGTCGGTGGGTGGAGTACTTCGAAGAGCTCCTCAATTCCACTGGTGCGTCTTCCATTGGAGGGACAGAGCCTGGGGATCTGGAGTCGGCTCTCCAATCTCTGGGGCTGAAGTCACCGAGGCGGTCAAAAAGCTCCTTGATGGCAAGGCTCCGGGGTTTAATGAGATTTGGCCGGAGTTCCTCAAGGCTCTGGATGTTGTGGGACTGCGCCACTAACACGACTCTGCAAAATGGATTGGCAGAATGGGGTGGTGGTCCCCCTATTTAAAAAGGGGGACCGAAGGGTGTGTTCCAACAACAGGGGGATCACACTCTTAAGCCTCCCTGGGAAGGTTTATTTGGCGGTTCTGGAGAGGGGGGTCTGTCGGATAGTCAAACCTCGGATTCAGGAGGAACAGTGTGGTTTTCGTCCTGGCCGTGGAATTCTGGACCAGCTCTATACCCTCAGTGGGGTCCTAGAGGGAGCATGGGAGTTCGCTCAACCAGTCCACATGTGTTTTGTGGACTTGGAGAAGGCGTTCGACCGTGTCCCTCTGGGTATCCTTCTGGGGGTTGCTCCGGGAGTATGGGGTACCGGGCCCTTTGCTACCGTCTGTTAGGTCCCTGTACGACCGGAGTCAGAGCTTGGGTTGATTGCCATTGTAAGTGGTATTAGTTTCCATTGAGAGTTGGACTCTGCCAAGGTTGCCCTTTGTCTCTGGTTCTGTTCATAACCTTTATGGACAGGATTTATAGGCGCAGCCGAGGTGTTGAAGGTGTCCGTCTTGGTAACCTTAGGATCACATCTCTGCTTTTTGCAGATGATCTAGTCCTGTTGGCTATATCAAGTCGTGACTTACAGCTCTCGCAGGAGCAAGAGCTGTACACCTTTCCTAAACCATGAAATATACCATGTTGCAATTTTCTGGGACTTGTCATATCACATAGGAGCTTGTAAAAAGTAACATAAACTAAAAGTAACTTTCTTACTCTACTGTGAAATATGAGCATATATACATTTGTACAACAGCACACTAACCTTATTCCTTCATCATCCAGGTGCTAAGAAACTATTTGTAGCTTAGATTTGCATTTTAACAATATCCCTTTCCCTTCCTTTAACTGTATAGCACACCTTGTGCGACACTTACAACACCTTGTTGTTCTATTTCACATAGGCTTTGCCCACGTTACTGATAGCTAATGAGTTTATCACATGCCCAGCACTGAAAAGTCTGCACCCACCTGTTAAGTAGGCCCCACCTTGACCTTGGACCTAGCATATAACAGAATTCAACTTTATCGGCATTGCACATCACAAGTACAAAGCAACGAAATGCAGTTGCATCCATCCATGAATATGCTATAACTGTAACTGTATGTATAGATACAGGGGTTGGACAATGAAACTGAAACACCTGGTTTTAGACCACAATAATTTATTAGTATGGTGTAGGGCCTCCTTTTGCGGCCAATACAGCGTCAGTTCGTCTTGGGAATGACATATACAAGTCCTGCACAGTGGTCAGAGGGATTTTAAGCCATTCTTCTTGCAGGATGGTGGCCAGGTCACGACGTGATGCTGGTGGAGGAAAATGTTTCCTGACTCGCTCCTCCAAAACACCCCAAAGTGGCTCAATAATATTGAGATCTGGTGACTGTGCAGGTCATGGGAGATGTTCAACTTCCCTTTCATGTTCATCTTTCCCCCTGAAGTAATCAATGAGATCCTTAGTCTTCTCAACAGTAAGCGATAGATTGTTGGTGTTACACCACTTAGACAAACAATCCCCCTTCTTCCTATAGGCAGTCTCATCATTATCTTTGATTAGACTGATCCCAGTCATGTCATCTTAAAACTTAATGATAGTATTGAAATTATCGACAGGTTTGCACTCATCGGTGAAGAGAGAGTAGATGAAGGGACTCATTACACTGCCTTGTGTTACACTAGCGTGTATGGTGATGGTAGACAGTGATTATCAAACCTGACACTGGGGTCATTTGGTCACGATATTCAGTAACTAGCTGCACAGGAAAGACTGATGCCTAAGTCTGCGAGTTTTGTGATGAGTATCGAGGGGATGACTTTGCTGAACACTGAACTGAAGTCTATGAACAGCATCCTGGTGTAGGTATTATCATGATCCAAGTGTGAGAAAACAGTTCAGCGCTATAGAGACTGCTCCTTTGTGCTCCTTTTCTGGTGGTGGGAGGGACAGAAGATTTAAGGTGGGCTAGAACAAGCACTCTGTCAAAGCACTTTGTGACGATCGGGGTAAGGTAATGATTCCTAAAAACTAAAAAAACTAAAAACTAAAACTAAAATAGGTGGTTTTTAAGCAGGTCGGCACCACAGCATGGGCTAAGGACAGATTGAATATGTCTGTCAGCACTCCTGCCTGCTTCCCGTAACAAACTCTGAGAAAACGTCCAGGGATGCCATCAAGACCCGCAGCCTTGTGGACTTTAATCCTGCTCAGTGCAGGTCCTACTTCGGTGGGGGAAATAATTAATGGTTGGTGGTCTGGAGACACAACTCCCTTGGTTGCATGCAGTTGTTGGGTTCCCTCTGTCAGAAAGAGCATAGAAATTGTTGAGCTCTTGGAGGAAGGAAACATCAGAGGAGGCGGGGAGTGGTTTGATGGTCATGTAATCTTTGATGATCTGGAGTCCTTGCCACATGCGTCAGGGTTGGCGTTGGAGAATTTTTCTTCTATCTTCCCCTTTTAGTGGTGTTTGGCCTTTTTGATGCCCAAGCTCAGCCCTGGCTGTACTCTAGAGCTGTGCATCCCCTAACCTAAAGGCATTATTGCAGGCCCTCAGCAGGAGACGGGCATGCTGATTTATCCAAGGCTTCTGGTTGGGGTACATGGTAATCTGTTTATGGGCAGTGACACTATCTACAGCAGGGGTGTCCAAACTTTTTTCAATGAGGGCCACATACAGAAAAAAATGCGAAAGCCCGGGCCACTCACTAGAGGTTGAGTATATTGTTTCACCGTTTGTATTAAAGTTAACAAAAATCAATCAAAGGTAGGTAAATTATGCTTGATAATTAAATATGCTTAATAAAAAAAAACTACCTCAATCTCCCCTTTACATTAATGGGTTTTAATTTATTTATTTCTTTTATAAAAAGGGTTGGCAGTTCATTCTCAAAACAACATCCTCAGATTGTTTCTTGGTCAGAATGGTGATCCCCTTCACCCTGTATAAACAGAGAAAAATAAGGGGACGATGTTTTATTTAGAAAATGTTATCAACTTTAATTGATTGATTTTATTATGTAATTGGGCTTTTGACATGTAAGTGCTGTGTAATATATTTTAACTCACCTACAATAGGAACAGCGTTGCACTTAATGGGGGCAGTGCTGCTGCGCTTTGGACTGAAGGATGGCTGACAGGTCAGGAGTAAGCTTGGCGGTTGAGATGCGAAGGATATCACAGAGGTGGCTGTCATTTTGGTTCACAGCCTGCTTTTGTTTAGAGTTAACACAGAAAATGTTTGCTCACATATGTATGTTGAGCTGAAGAGGCTGAACATTCTTTTGGCGTGGCGTCGCAACAGAGGAAATTTAGTCTTTTCCAAGCCCTGGTAGAAGACGGTCAGGGAGAGAGGCTGATGTCGATTCTTCAGAGGATCATCACTCTGCATTTCGATTATACCAATTGCAGACGTTCCTCCACTTCTTCTGCTTCCAGCAGGAAGGGAGCTGAGAACAGCTGAACTTCTTTCTCAATGACAGAAAAATCTTGGAAGCGCTTCCTGAATTCTGTCATAAGACATATGTGATTGCAAACACATATTTCTCCTTTTTGGCAGAAATGTTGGCCTTTGGAAATGCATATTTGATTTCGGATAGAGCAGGGAAGTGTGCAATGTTAGCACAAAATACTTTCATGTGTGCTTAAAGTTGTGGCACAAGCTGGTCTTTGCCTTGCGGGCTCTTGTTCAGTGTGTTAAGATGATCAGTAAGATCAACAAGAAATGCTAGGTCTGTCAACCATGTCACCCGCGACCAAGCCAGCGCACATCAGAGTGGTAGAGTATGTCGCCGTATTTAGCATCAACATCAAATAGGAAACTTTGAAATTCTCTGTGGTAGAGCGCTCACGCTCGAATTGTGTTGACAGTTTTCACAACTGTGTTCATCACATCATCCAGCTGGACAGTCTTGGCCCAGACGGCTTCTTGGTGGATGATACAGTGCATTTTAACAGCCTTGCCTCCACTCTCTCGCACCTTCGCGCACATCAGAGATGCCATTCCTTTGCACTCACCCACCATAGCTGGAGCCCCATCTATTGTGACGCCACAGAGCTTGTCCCATTTAAGTTCCATCTTCTCATTTGCGCCTGACACGGCTTCAAACAATTGTGGTCCTGGACATGCTCACGATGTTGAATTCCTCGCATCTTTTCCTGGAACAGGAGCTATGTTGTCCGGGGCTTCAAGCCCCTGGTAGGGTCACCCAAGGCAAACAGGTCCTAGGTGAGGGATCAGAAGAAGCGCAGCCAAGAAGACCCCCATGATGATTGCAACACATGGACCCAACATTCCCTCGCCCGGGCGCGGGTCACCGGGGCCCCCCCCCTGGAGCCAGGCCCAGGGGCGGGGCACGATGGCGAGTGCCTGGTGGCCGGGCCTTTACCCATGGGGCCCGGCCGGGCCCAGCCCGAAAAGGCAACATGGGTCCCATGGGCCCACCACCCATGGGATGGGCCAAGGGGATCGGGTGCGCTGTGCCCTGGGCGGCGGCCGGAGTCGGGGACCTTGGCGGACTGATCCACGGCTGCAGAAGCTGGCTCTAGGGACGTGGAACATCACCTCTCTGGTGGGGAAGGAGCCTGAGCTGGTGCGCGAGGCGGAGAGATTCCGGCTGGACATAGTCGGTCTCGCCTCGACACACAGCTCTGGCTCTGGAACCAGCCTTCTTGAGAGGGGTTGGACGCTCTGCTACTCTGGAGTTGCCCCCGGTGAGAGGCGCCGAGCAGGAGTGGGCATACTCATTGCCCCCCATGTTACTTACGTTCAACGCCACTAAGCGCAGCAGGTGTATCTGATTCCACTAATGAAACAGGTTTTGCACACACTTTCCTGTTATTTTCTGATTTGTCAAATTTATTAAAAACATGTGATCGCTCAAAATTAGCCTTGTGTGTCAACATGTACTCATCAACGAGTACTGCCGCTTTTGACACATCTGACACTTTATTTTCATTCAAATAGGTGGCAACTCTGGCAAGTTGTTTTTAAAATCTTCCATCAAAATGAGCTACTTAAGCTGTGCAAAGTCCGCAACATTTTTAGCAGAGCACCAACGATCAAAGAGAATTTCTTTGTCTCTGAAAAAATCTACGTAAGTCTGATGATAATGTTTTTTTAACTTACGAAATTTTTGGCGATACGCTTCAGGCACTAATTCATACGCCCGCAAAATAGCATTCTTAACTTTGTCAAAGTCAAGACTATCTGCGACAGACAGAGAAGCATATGCTTCTTGCGCTTTGCCACATAATGCACACTGCAACAACAAAGTCCACACCTCTTTAGGCCATTTAAGTGTTCGCGCCACCCTTTCAAACAACGTGAAATATTTATCAACATCTCACTAATTAAATGGAGGAACCAAGCGAACTTTTTTACTCACGTCAAAATCATTTGATTGGGATTGCGAAGACACAACACCAAACTCAAGTTCTTTCAAGCGCAGTTCGGCTTGTAACTCCACTTTCCTTTGTTCAAGATACAGCTCCTTCTTTCTCAAAGCAAGCCGTCCTAATTCAACTTCAAGTTCCTTCAAACGGACCGGATCATCTGACCACAGCATCACAAATTACCAAACCAAATTAGAATAAATAATTATCTAAACTCCAAAGTATATTAAACAACAAAACGTCATACAACTAAAGTAAATACAAAACGATCCAAGAGAAAAAAAAATAGAAATAAATACAATGTGCCGAAAGCACATAACACCCCATCTCGGTGCCTTTACGTTGGGGTTTACCCCAGTGAGCGAGAGGGTAGCATCCCTTCGCCTTCGGGTGGGGGGACGGGTCTTGACTGTTGTTTGTGCCTATGCGTCTAACGGCAGTACAGAGTACCCACCCTATTTGGAGTCCTTAGAGGGGGTACTGGAGGGTGCCCCCTCTGGGGACTCCCTCGTTTTGTTGGGGGACTTCAACGCTCAAGTGGGCAACGACAGTGAGACCTGGAGGGGCGTGGTTGGGAGGAATGGCCCCCCCAGCTTGTCAACCAGGTGGTGGGGTGTCACGCATTAACTTACAAGCTAAGGTTAGTTCACTCACACAAACAATATACAATATACACAAACAAGGGTTGAAACTTGTAACCCCAGGAAAGTTTAGCTGTGTAGATAGATGATAAGTTTAGATCGACCAATAAATTGAGAGCCTCACTTTTAAGCTCAGCTCTCTCTTCTTCATGACAGACCAGTACAGCGCCCGCATTACTACCAGTGCTGCACCATCTGCCTGTCGGTATCCTGCTCCATTTCATACCTGTTCATGAACAAGACCACGAGGTACGTGTAACCCTACATTTGGGGAAGGACATCCACCCTGACCCAGAGGAGGCACTCTACCCGTTTATGGTGAGAGATCATGGTCTTGGACTTGGAGGCACTGATCCTCAGCCCAACCGCTTCACACTCAGCTGCGAACCACTCCAGCAAGAGCTGTAGATTATGGCTTGATGAAGCCAAAAGGACCATATAATCTGCGAAAAACAGAGATGCAATCCTAAGGCCACCAAGACGGAGAACCTTAAAAACCTTGGCTGCGCATAAAAATTCTGTCCATAAAAGTTATGAACAGAATTAACAGCCCGTAACAAAGGGCCTCATACATCCAGAGCACCCCCATGAGATCCCCTGAGAGACACAGTCAAACGCCTTCTCCAAATCCACAAAACACACGTGGACTAGTTGGGCAAACTCCCATGCACCCTCCATGACTCTGCTGAGGGTATAGAGCTTGTCCAGCATTCCATGGCCAGGAAGAAAACCACACTGCTCTTCCTGAGTCTGAGGTTCAACTATCTGACAGACTCTCCTGTCCAGAACCACTGAATAGACCTTGCCAGGGAGGCTTAAGAGTGGGATTCTTGGGTTTGATTCTCCCCAAACTCTTCCCATGCCCAAGTTGGCATGCATGGGGAATGCATGCCACTTGGACTGCAGATACCCATCAGCTGCCTCTGGAGTCCCACAGGCTAGTGTGACCAACCGAGGGGTTGATCTTTCTAGACAAGACGCACCAGAGCACGGAGTAGTCTACAATGATTTATTAACCAATTTCATTAAAACATTTTTCTTTTAAAATATGGCCTCAGGCCCACTACTCAGCCCCTAGAAGGAAAAGGCATCAAAATAAGGACAATTTAAATTATTCCCAAAAAATGAATGAACAAACAAAACATGCAAAGAAAACAAATTAGTAAATCAAAACAAAGGAAAGCAAACAAATTAGTAATTTAAATAATAAGCAAACAAACGGCAA
>JABUIW010043787.1:125980-137271 GCA_013363375.1 Menidia beryllina
AGGCAGGTTGGGTTGACCCGTGGAGGTTATTTAATCCTAACAAAAAAAAATTCTCCTACTTCTCACATGTTCACCACACATACAGTCGTATCGACTTTTTCCTCATTGACAAGACACTTCTCCCTTTTACAAAAAGAATTGAATACAATACTATTGTTGAATCTGACCATGCGCCGGTCTCCCTAGATATTTTGTTCTCTCAAAAGGTCACACAACCAAGAGTTTGGAGATTAGACACATCTTTACTATCAGACAGTCATTTCTGTGATTTCATTGGTAAAGAAATAGATGAGTTTATATATTTTAACAGATCTGATTCCATATCCCCATCCATATTGTGGGAAGCACTTAAAGTAGTTATAAGAGGGAAGATAATTTCTTATTCTATTTCACGGAGTAAAGAAAGAAAGCAAAAACGATCTTTTAGTATCATTAAAACAAATTGACCAACAATATTCTACTACTCCAACACCCGAATTATATAAGGAAAAGGTTACATTGATGACCCAATATGAGCTTTTGTCTACAGAAATAACTGAAAAATACCAACTTTGGTTAAAAGGACAATATTATGAACATGGGGATAAGGCCGGCCGTCTTTTGGCCTATCAGCTTAAATGTAAATCAGCGTCCCGTCTAATACCTCAGATACGTAATACTCCACAATCCTTTACCGTAGACCCAATAGAGATAAACAACACCTTTAAGGATTTTTATTCTAAACTATACACATCTTGCCCCCCGCAAGATAAATCCAAAATGATTGGCTTTTTAGATAATATTGATATACCACAAGTAGATACACAAGTCAAAGGCGGCCTTGAAGAAGCCATAAAGCTACAAGAGATTATAGATTCCATTCATAAAATGCAGAATGGCTAATCACCTGGACCTGACGGTTATACCGTTGAGTTTTATAAAAAATTTTCTCTTCAACTTGCCCCCCTGCTACTTGAAATGTTTAATCACTCATTTAATCAGAACCATTTACCACAAACCCTAACAGAGGCTTCCATTTCACTTCTTTTAAAGCCAGGCAAAGACCCAAATAATTGTGGCTCATATCGACCTATATCTTTGCTTAATGTTGATGTCAAAGTTTTAGCCAAACTGCTAGCATCAAGGTTAGAGAATGTTGTACCCAATATCGTCTCAACAGACCAAACTTGTTTTATAAAGGGTCGTCAGCCTTTTACAAATATTTGCAAACTCTTAAATGTCCTCTATTCCCCTGCGTCTGGGGAGATTCCTGAAATAGTTGCCTCTCTGGACGCGGAAAAGGCATTTGACCGAGTGGAATTTAATTATTTGTTCACTGTACCGGAAAAATTTGGCTTTGGTTTAAATTTTATAACCTGGATACGCCTGTTATATACATCACCCAAAGCATCTGTTCTTACAAATAAGATATCTTCCCATTTATTCTCTCTCTCAAGGGGCACACGCCAGGGTTGCCCTCTAAGCCCACTCTTATTTGCATTAGCTATCGAGCCTTTATCAATAAAATTAAGAAAAAAAACCCAATTTTCTCGGTATTCGCAGGTTTGATACCGAACATAAAATTTCGTTATATGCCGATGACTTACTTTTGTATATTTCTGACCCAGTGTCATGTATTCCTACTATTGTCAATATTCTTAATGACTTTGGAAGCTTTTCAGGTTATAAATTAAACTATTCTAAAAGTGAATGCTTCCCAGTTAACTATCTAGCCCTTCAGCTACCAGACAATGCATTCCCCTTTCATATAGCAAAGTCCGGTTTTAAATATTTAGGCATACACATCACCCGTACGTTCTCTGATCTCTATGGAAAGAATTTCAAACCTCTCCTGCTTAAATTGGAGGCTGATTTTCAAAGATGGTCCGGTCTCTACTTATCTCTTCCAGGTAGAATTAACTGCATAAAAATGAATGTGTTACCCCGCTTTTTGTATTTGTTTCAGTGTCTCCCGATATTTCTGTCTAAGTCTTTTTTTCCAGTCTTTAAATAAATTATTCTCCTCTTTCCTCTGGGCAAATAAAAATGCTAGAGTTCGCAGAGAGTTTCTAGAAAGGCCCAGAGATAAAGGTGGCCTGGCTTTACCTAATATGAGAAACTATTATTGGGCATCTAATATCCAAAAAATGATGTATTGGTACCAAAACCCGCAGCTGGATTGGTGTAGGGTTGAAGCAAACTCCTGCACCTCTTCCTCTCTCTCTGCTTTGGTCACTACTGGATTACCACTTTCACCCTCTAAATTTACTCATAACCCTGTAGTATCTTCCTCTCTTAGGATATGGATACAATTCAGACAACATTTTAATCTAAAAGAATTTTCTATATATAGCCCTATCTGTAACAATCACCTTTTCCCTGCTGCCAGGATGGATCAAACCTTTGCTCAATGGAGGAGAAATGGTTTGGAAACTTGTGACCATTTTTATATAGATGGTGTTTTTGCCAACTTCACTGACCTTTCGGCCAAATTCCAATTACAAAAAACTGATCTTTTCAGATACTTCCAGGTCCGTCATTTTATTCAAAGTCAAAGTCCAGCATTTCCGGGCTCTCCAGCAGACTCGGGGCTTGAGAGGATTTTGCGTAACCCTTTGTGTCTCAGGAGGCACATTGCAAACATCTCAAATATCATAACTTCTCTTCAGGAAACAACACTAGATGGGCTTAGAATTGCATGGTCTGAAGAACTTGAACTCTGAAAAGAATCAATGGAACATCGTCCTGCGCACGGCTTAGCCTTATACAGTTAAAAGTCCTCCATAGAACTTACTATACCAACTCTAAACTTTCAAGAATTTATAAGGACATTGATGACAGGTGTGAGCGGTGTCATTATGCTCCAGCAAATATGACCCATATGTTTTGGAATTGCCCGAAACTAACCGAATTTTGGTCATCCATCTGTAAGACACTGAATGAAGCATTTAATACCAAAATCAAACCGTTTGCAGGAATGGCTATCTTTGGAGTATTGTTTGAGGAGCACATGCTATCCACTGATCAAATGAATGCGTTTGCCTTTGCTTCCTTGGTAGCTCGTAGACTTATAGTCTTACTCTGGAAATCATCTGAACCACCTAAAGTCTCGGTCTGGCTCACTGATTTAATGTTTCTCTTGAAATTAGAAAAAATCAAATACTTTATCAGAGGCTCCACAAGACAATTCCACAGGGTGTGGGACCCTATGATGGAGTACTTTAAAAATCTTAAAAATATAGAGTTACCTCCATAAGCCTATGGAGCCCTGGGATGTAGATATGTGTGTGTATATGTGCATGTATGTATATATATAATATAATTGATGATGTCCAAGTGTTGTATTATTGACATGTAATGTCCCCCCCCTTTTTTTTTTTTTTTTCTGTTGAATGTGGGTTGGAGTTTGGTTGTTAAAAGAAAAAGCAAATTCAACTCATGTTACTGTATTTTCATGTACCTTACTTTGTACTTTCTTGAATAAAAATATATTTAAAAAAAAAAAAGAGAGTGGCCCAAACAAAACCGGCAAGACAAGACAGCAGGAGCGTCCAAGCACTGCAACGAAAGAATCCCTGATGTGGTGACACAGCCGACCAGGGAGGGAGCGGATCAGCAGACGAGGGCCGGATGGAAGCCGCTCGCCGCACCAACCTCCAACTGCAGCCGCCAACGCCAGCCGCGCAACGCTGCAGAAACGCACGGCAGGTATTGCACCAGAACCCGACAACAATCCCAGCCCAGATGGCAAAATGGCACTTACTATTTTGGATGAGTGGATCAAGCACACCAGCCACTTGGGTAGCCGACATATAGTAGAGGAAACGCGCACCTCGCAGGGGACTGCTCACCAATCAGTCGCTACACCTGGTGTGTGTAGTTGGGAGGGTGGAACACCATCCCACCACACTGGCAAGGCCTGATAGGACTCCTTCTTCAGCCTGACTGTATCCCTAACCGCAGGTGTCCACCAGCAGGTTCAAGGATTACCACCATGATAGGCACTAACAACACTGTGACCGCAGCTCCAGGCAGCCACCTCGACAATTGAGGGACGGAACATAGCCCATTCGGACTCAATGTCCCCCACCTCCCTTGGAACGTGATCAAAGATCTCCCGGAGGTTGGACTTAAGGCTCTGACAAACGGGGGACTCTGCCAGGCTCTGCCAGCAGACCTCACAATGCATTTAGGCCTGCCCTGCCTCAACAGCATCCTATCCCACCATCGGAGCCAACTCACCACCAGGTGATCAGTGGAAAGTGTTCATTATGGACAATCAGGCCACTACCCGTTCCATGCAGCACCCAACCCCTTTGGCCCCTCCCATGGTGGTGACCCCCCAACAAGGCTTCATAGGGGAAAGCCCGGCAGCCAGGTGCTCCCCAACGTGCCCCATCTCCAGGCCTGGCTCCAGGGTCGGGCCTCCAGTGGCCCGTGTCAAGGGAACACAAGATCCATTTAAGATATCCCTCAAAAAAGGTCTTTGGGCGGCGCTTCGTCTGATCTCTCACCTGGACTTGTTTGCCTTGGATGACCCGACCAGGGGCTTAAAGCCCCAGACAGAATAGTTCCAAGGATCACTGGAACACTCAAACCCCTCCACCATTATAAGGTGTCAGTCCAAAGAGGGACTTTATTCTAGCACGGCCAAAAAAGAAATATGTTCCTTTAGGTTAGATTTGCCCCTTTTCCCCTGGCATTGTACCACAAATTGGGAAGTACTGCACCATCAGAAGATGGATTTTTCATCAAAACTGCTGACCCTATTTTTTATCACAATAGAACATTTAAGGTAACATATTGTCAGGATAATTAACTCATTGACTGCCAGCCATTTTCAGAACAGAGTGTCGCTCACTGCCAGAGTTTTTTGAGAATTTTGACTGATTTTTCAAAAGCCACAGAATAGTTTGTGCTATGACTATGTAAACATCGAACACACCAAAAGAAAGAGTAGACTCTCTTCTATCATCAGGAAAAAAAAATTTGTTTCTACCTTATTCCGTTCTTCCTCGACGTGCGTCTCACCGGCGCCATTTCTCTCATAGCGAACCATTGCGTTTGTTTTTATTTGCTTACAATCTATGCTAATCTCCCATCAAAAGTGGCACGGCTACCTAGAGGGTAAATTTGTTAGTCCATACTCTGTTTAGAAGCCGATATTTACGGAAAAACTTTCGCCGATCGTCCCCCAAGCCACTCGCATTGAAAAACATAAAAGACGTCTATAGACGTCTTTGGCAGTCAGCGGTTGGATTTGAAAAGACGTCTATAGACGTCTTTGGCAGCGAATGAGTTAAATAGGCAATAAAGATTAAACACACAGGGATATTGTCAGTATGCAATCACATCAAGAAAAGGAGACATTACCTTGTACATGTCTTCATATTTCAAAAAAAGAATATTAGAGTCCATACGATGTTCCCAAAATTCTTGAACATGTTCAAACCAGGAACCATATCCTACTGTGAAAAAATTAATAAATACACAGAGAATGAGAGTTGTACTGAATGGTTTTACAGTTATATAAAGCAAAGCCCCAATCTTCCAGTAAATTACAAACTTACATTTGTCATTCATGAAGCGCTGGCAAAACTCCTGAAAGGTACCTCGATAGCTCATGGTCCTTAAGGAGCGATGGAATTGGTAGTAAGACACTACCAAGTCCTTAGGATTTCTGGCCATATATATCACCTGGGGAACAGAGATGCAAGATTAATAGCTTTGTGTTCTTCAGTCCTTTTGGATTTTTATACAAGACCATGTTCAAAATGGTGAAGTTACAGTAACTAGTACTAAAATTAAATAAATCAAAAGATACATTCCTGAAATATCCTAAATTATTCAATCCTAGGTCAAGGCCTTCTTATGTCCTATGGTTTTCCATGTTTTCTGGCTTATCTGCAGATTTATAATGAAACATCAAATGAAACATATCACAAAGGTCATAAGCAGAACACATATTTTGCAGTCTCAAATAGAAAAGTCTTCTTTCCTCGTGTGAAAAATCTAATTATTGTTTACTTCTCACTCAAATAAAATGTGTTATCCTTTATTAATTTTATTTAATAATTAACAAAGAATTTAAACTGGTACCTTTCAGAACACTGCTGATTTTGTTGCAGATATTCTTAAATATAGATGTGGACCTTTGTCATCCAGAGACAGCAACATAATTGGAAAAATGTTAGATAATAGTTTTAAAAAATGGGGAAAAAGCCCAGTGCGGTACTGGTTTATTGGGGGAGTTAAACCAAGGTGTCTTTATTTTTTGCAAAATCACTGTGTTTCCAAAGTGATTTTGAGCTGTACCTTTCTTCCTTTTTTAAACCCCTGCCTTTAAACCCCTGTGTTGATTAAATGAAGTGAGGATATATTATTTAAACACTTTAAAAGAGACAGCACTTGTCTCTATGAAAGTTCAGGGGAACTTTCATAGAACTTGTTTTTGTCACCATCTCTTTGAGAGCCCATGGCAGCACACTTGGCTGCCTCGGTGCTTTCACCAAAACAAATTCCTTGTATGTGTAAACCTACTTGGCAATAAACCCAATTCTGATTCTGATTCTGATTCTGACTTCTCCGTGAACTTTTTCCAGATCGAACCGTGATGAACTCTCCACTGGTTCCAAATCCTGTTTCCGTGGGTACTCTGGGGAGTTTAGCCTCAGCTCTGGTCCCTGCCTCCTTTGGGTTCCAATACCTGAAGTGTTGTTGACTGCCAGAAAGGCTTCCATACTGCCCGAAGTCTTGTAGCACACCAGAGAGGCTCATGTTCTGCTCAATTTCTGACAGTTTGTCTGAGAGGTTTCTGTCTCGCTCACTCTCTGGCCTGATATCCCCCTGTTCCCCTGTATTTGTATACACGAACACTACTTTAATCTTAAACATTGTCTTCCAAAGGGTTTTATCTGTCAGCTACACTACATAAACCACCTTTGTTAACATATTTATTGAGGTAAGAATGGATGGGAGATGTTGAGATTTGATGTGATTGATGCCTGTTAATTCAGAGTAGTGTATTCTAGGTGTCATAATTTTTTTCAAAGAATGGTTCCATCTGGTTTTGTGAAAAATTTAAGAAGCTCAATTCTCTCTCCAAGATTCATTCACCATGACCGCAAATGCCTGGTAAACAAATTGCCTATACACAGCATTGTGGAACCTCAAATGTAGATGTTTTTTTTTACTTTTGTTCACTACACAAACTTTTTGCACTATAGATATATAAATTATTCTTCCATCCATTATCATTGGATGGAAGACACACAACCACACACACTCACTCCTAAGGGCAATTTGGAATGTCCAATCAACTTAACATGCAGGTTTTTGGACTGTGGGAGGAAGCTGGAGAAAACCCACGCAGACACAGGGAGAACATGGAAACTCCACCCAGAAAGGTCCTGGGTCCCCTAGGACTTGAACCCAGAACCTTCTTGCTGGGAGGTGAAAGTGCTAACCACCACACCACCGTGCCACCCTAAATGATTTTTGTTTAAACTATTTGTGGTATTTTGTAGCGGTAATGTTTTTCCCTCTTATGATGGGGTGATATCTTGTATGATAAACTATTTCTGTTTGTGGACTCTATGGTTGGGGTTTTCTGAATTTTTAAATTTTTTTTGAGAAGGCTTATACTTTTTGAAAAGAACCCCATGACACAGCGTTTATAGATTTTTATATAAAAAAATTTAAGATAGTCACAAAGACAGGCACACAATTCCAGGAACTGCCTTTTTTCTGAATTGAGACATCCTGATTTAATCTTTGTTGTGGACATTCATTGTGCTGATTTTGATTTTTGGCTCAAAGAAATGCTTAAACATTTAATTTACCTCAAATAGGTATTTCATACATAGGTGTGTCATTGCAACTTCCTTGGTGATGTTAAGGTACAGAATCAGCTTCTTTTGGCATACCAACAAGCATATGACCAGTTCTCAGGAATCTATAATTTGCTCAAAGCCACTGACCTTAGCCTCTCCATTGTGCATGGCTGTTGGAAGAAATCGGTAGGGAAGATGGCTTTTTATCAAGCGAGGTGATGTCAGCTCCTGTTGAAGCAAAAATAAGTTAGTCTACACTGTACCAAATTCTAATTAATATAATGCAATCTATGCATTTTCATCTTGGATGTCTTCTTCTGAAATTAACCCACCTTTTGCTCTTTGTGCGACTAGCTTTATCTCCATGAACAATATTCTATTGTTACATTTGACAGGAACCCTAGGTTTTGGCACATCTAATCAGGTAAGTTCTGGTGAAGGCAGATATTTCCATTTCAAATAGTAGCATTCAATTTACACTTTAAGAAAGATTTTTATTGGAGTCAAAAGTGGTTGCTATCAGCATTAAAAAGGTATACAATAAAATATGGACTTTTTTTCGCCCCATAATACATTCATTCCATTTCAATCTATATGCCTGATATGGCTCAGACTTCAGTGTACAAACTTGGCTAAAGTACCTATACACTGTTCAAAAATTAGTAACATCTTTGTACCTGGATGATGTCCAGCCCAGGTTGAGGGTATTCTAAAACGGGTAGCTGCTCATCAATATTCATAAGACCAATCTCATCAGGGTCTGCTCCCTGGCTCACTAGATAAACTACTTCCTGAAGTAGACTGGTGCCTGCATGACAAAAGAAGAGCCAGAGGGTATTAAATTGAGATTGAAAAAAAAAACATAGTCATTAATGGGTGCAGAGACAATTAACTATGTGCCCAAAGACAAAATTAATTAAAACCTTTACTGAACATTGGGAATACTTTACAAATGTATTCTTTATATCAACATGTGGCATGTCAAGCATGAAACAGTTCTTTAGTCTGTTCTTAAACCAGAAATTCTAAAATTGCTCAAAACACCTGTTTAGTTGTGTTAAACCCTTTACACAGAACAATCTGTATCACTTTGTTGAGATTAATTTAGTTACTGGCTGAAAACGCTATAAGACTTAAGCTTTTTGTTGACACAACTTCCGTGTTGCATTTCCACTCGGTTGTAGTGTCAGGGAGGTTGGTTTTGAGGGAGGACTCAGGCGCGGAGATGACGGAAAAACAGGGTTTATTGTAACAAAAAGGTGGAAGTCCAGACAAGGTACAAAAACACGGCTGTGGCAAAACTATGACTATGGCAAAAATCAAACCTGACGTGGGGAGACGAAAGACGAGGGACGAGAGACGCAACAAGAAGGACGAAAGGAAGAAAACGAACTGGCACAAGACAAGGGGAAACAAGGACTTAAACACATGAGGGAGGTTAACCCCAGGTGTACACAATAGGTAATCATGACATGACGAGACACCAGACATTCCCCCAGACGTGACAGAGCCCCCCCTCAAGGGACGGCTCCCAGACAGCCCTAAACCACATGAGGACCACGGGAGGGTGGGGGGGATCAGGAACAGAGGGAACAGACACAAGGCCTGAAACATGGCGTGGAACATGGCTTGGCGAGGGAGGGACATGGCGAGGGACGGGACATGACGTGGAACATGGCGAGGGACTTGGCATAGCAAGGGACGGGACATGGCGAGGGACTTGGCATGGCGGGGAACTTGACGAGGAAAGGGACATGGCGAGGGACATGGCGTGAGACTTAGCAAGGGACATGGCGAGGGACTTGGCGTGGGACATGGCGAGGGACATGGCATGGCGAGGGACATGACAAGGGGCGTGGCAAGGGGCATGGCGTGGGACATGGCGTGGAGACGTGGGCGTGGCGAGCCTCCCAGGCTCGTCCACGTGCATGGCGGGGAGACATGGGTGTGGCAAGCCTCCCAGGCTCGTCCACGGGCACGGCGGGAAGACGTGGGTGTGGCTCACGGCACGGCGGGAAGACGTGGGCGTGGCGAGCCCCCCTTGGGCTCGCTCACGGGCATGGCGTGGAGACGTGGCGTGGCGAGCCTCCCAGGCTCGCTCAAGGGCATGGCGTGGAGACGTGGCGTGCCTCCCAGGCTTGCGGACGGTCATGGCGTGGAGACGTGGGCGAGCCCTCCTGGCTCACTCACTGTTATGGCCGGAGGGTGTTGCGGGGCGTGGGCGAGCCCTCAAGGCTCGCTCACGGGCAGGAGGAAGTTGACCGGACTGGCCTCGGCTGCCTCCTGGGCATGGTGGCTAAGCCCCCCCAGGGGCTCTCTTGTTAGAGCGGATGGGGGGGGGGCAGCCACCGTCGCCGCCGCTCCTCCAAGGTGTCTCCGCTGAGTCCTGTCTGGCCAGTTCGTTCTGTCAGGGTGGTGGGTTTTGAGGGAGGGCTCAGGCGCGGAGATGACGGAAAAACAGGGTTTATTGTAACAAAAAGGTGGAAGTCCAGACAAAGTACAAAAACACGGCTGTGGCAAAACTATGACTATGGCAAAGTAACAAAATAAAGATTAACAAGACTGTGGCAAAACTATGACTATGGCAAAATCAAACCTGACGTGGGGAGACGAAAGACGAGAGACGCAACAAGAAGGACGAAAGGACGAAAACGAACTGGCACAAGACAGGGGGAAACGAGGAATATTTAAACACATGAGGGAGGTTAACCCCAGGTGTACACAATAGGTAATCATGACATGACGAGACACCAGACATTCCACCAGACGTGACATGTAGTATCTGTGTGGATGGGAACACCTCCCAAAAGCCATAATGATCTTCTGTTATGTTTTTGTTGAAGATGAGGTATTACTTTCATATTAAATCACAGATAAATCCAACAGCTCCAAAGTAATCAAAATCTGAAAACGTTATAGAATATGCTATAGTTGTAGTATAGTAGTATATGTTACAGTTTTGAGTAAGAACATCCAGGTATTATTTATTTAATTTGGTGTCGGTGAAAGGATGTACAATGGATGATAAAACATTTAGTCAGTCTGTTCAAGTCATTCAAAGGGAGCAGGGACAAACTTTAGAGTACTCAGTGTATGTTTTAGGTCACAAGCATTCTTTTCTTCTGAGGAATTTCTTATAAACCTGCTTTGAAAGCAGTTCAGTTCAATTCTGAAAGAGAAAGAAGTGATGAGGCAATCAAATTAATTTGATACCTTTTGATTTTTTTTTTCTAAGAGAGCTGGTTGTTTCAGAGAGGATGATTTACATGGTGAAAATGTGTTATCTCAAAATATTTTTTTAGATCAGGTGCAGAACTTTTTATGGCCATTGCACTTTATAGTACAAGCATCTTGTGGAGTTTTTATGATCATGGTTGCATCTTCTCCCCATGTATGCCCCCCCCCCACCCCCACCCCCCCCCCCCCCCCACTCCTACCCCCCCCCCCCCCACGCCCCCCATCCGAGCCCCTCGGACCTCC
>JABUIW010043787.1:138212-151880 GCA_013363375.1 Menidia beryllina
GATAGATAGATAGATAGATAGATAGATAGATAGATAGATAGATAGATTGTTGACACTCTTGCCCCATGGATATTGCTGTAGACAGTTCCATCTTTGTAACATTCTAATAATTCAGATAAATTAAAAGTTACTCTTTCACAAAAAGACTTAACCTCTTCACAATCACAAACCATGTGTTTATAGGTACCTGGAATATCTTTATCGCATAGACTGCAGCATGGGCTGTTTGTGTGCTTTGCATGGAACCTATCGATGGGCGTCCAGTACGCCCTGTGACAAAACTTGAAATTAATCAACTGGTGATTCGGGTTCTTTGATGCACTGAAAGATAGAATCTGTCTTGAAATTGCTTTCCCACTTAGCCACTATAGGAATGATAGAGTAGGATGATTTCACGAGCCATCGATATATAAAGGTGACAAATCCCCTGTTTGGAAAAATCAGCAATTTATAGATAACAGGGGACAGGAGACAGAGTGGATTTGCACATTTGAGTCCCATGGTACCCCATAATGGTGCTGACCGCAACTGGAAATAGAGAAAAAATGATAACTTAGGAATATCAAACAATTGACAAAGGTTTTGAAAACTCATCAGTCCATCCCTCACCCAGCATATGAATACCACAAGAAGCCCATGACTGAGATAGAAAGGGCATCTTTCCAGTCGTCAGACCATAATTATTCCAGAGAGGAGTGTGTGTGTGTGTGCTTTCTTGTCATATCTAACCTGTTTTTCTATTCCTCTCAAATTTCTAATTGTATACTGTGTTACAGGACCAAAGTCAATATGTTTGTTTTTTGACAAAGTTGAGAATAATACATCTTGAAGCCTTATAGAATGCACCAGGCCTTCTTCAATCTCCCTCCAGGAAGTTAGTGATGATGAGTCTAACCAAATTTTCAGAGGACGCAATTGGAAAGCTTGATGGTACAATTTGAAATTTGGTAGTGAAAGTCCCCCATCATCCTTGGCACGTTGTAAAGTGGAGAAACGTATTCTAGGGTGTTTCCCATCCCATATAAACTTACATAAAATCACATCTTCTCTCTTCCAATAGTCAGTTGGAGGTGGCAGTGGAAGTATCATGCTAATAAAATTCATTCGAGGGACATCTCTGACATCTGGGCGATGTGAACACCATGCGTGTCAGGCTCGAGGACTCAGTGAGGACTCAGATGCAGAGCTAATTCCAAAAAATCCAAAGTTTATTAACAAAAGGCGCACTCAAAAGGAGTGGACAAAAAGACAAACATAAATCGCTCCAAAAACGGAGGGCAAAGTACAAACTGAAAGAGGCTCTCGAAACGAGGCTGAAGGGAAAAGTTACAAAGCAATACTGATGAAAGTAACAACATAAATTCTCTCACTAGGAGGCAAGGGGCTGAAACAAAGAAGCAAAGAAATACTCACTAGAGATGATCGTCTAGGAGGAAAACTGAAAGGCACTCTTAAAGAGGCAAAAACGCAGGAGGCACAAAGGCAGGGAACGGAATCTTAAGGCAAGGTTTTCTATGATGAGGGAACTATGACAAGACAGGCACTGTGGTAGGGAACAAAACACACTGGCACGGGACCAGGGGAGACGAGGACTATTTAACCACATGAGGGAAGGGATCCCCAGGTGCACACAATAGGTAATCAGGGAGACGCTCAGACTGGTGACACAACAGGAAGTGCAAGTGACCTGAAACGAGATGAGGGTTATTCTTCAAAATAAAACAGGAAATGACGAGACTAGAAAAAGACGAGACGAAAACCCCTCAACCAGGACACCTTCATGACAATGCGTCACAAAGATTGAGGTTGGTTAAAAATGCATTTAGGTCACTAGATGCCTGATGTTGCGCAGCAGACACTACATGAGAGGAGCTGTCTAATTTGACATCAAGCACTGCATTCATGTCCCCTGCAACAATCAGCTCATATTGGGAAAATGATACCAGAATGGCTGAGAGCCGGGGGAAAAATGAGGCACCATAAACAGATGGCGCATATATTGATGCAAAGGTGATTTTCTTCCCTTGGATTGCAGTGCAAATTGAGGACAAACGACCCAAGCCCAAGTCATTGTTTTCTCAATGACCAGGTCTAGATTCCGTTTGACTATAATCATTAAACTCTTCGTTTTAGATAGAGCACTGGAGGAAACAGCGATTTTACATGTCTTATTTTGCCTGTGCGAAGCATCTTCTGTCTTCAGGTGAGACTCAATAATGCACGCAATGTCTACATTGTGCTTTCGCAGGAAGCCTAAATATTTCACACGCTTTGTTTCGGTATTAAGACCTTTAACGTTCCAACATAATAGTGATAACTTAACCATTGTCTGATATTAATCTTGTGTCTGGTGCAAGAACATATTTTGAGTCATTGATCATGTATCTAAGGTTATCTCCCCCTGTACCCTGCCACCCCCCATCCCTCCCATAACTGTCTAGCACAGACCCGTGTAAACCACATAACGTACTCAAAATAGTCAGTTCACTTTCCCCATAAGCAAAAACAACATTAGAATAGGCCCCCATAAAAAATAGTAGTCATCGTGAAAGAGGAAGATTAACAAAATGCATACTGCGAAGGAGTAAGAATCAAAACAAGAGCTAATTTAACATGAACTTGGTTTGCCTTCCTAACTAGTAATTGAACTGAAAGCACCCACATAAAAGGATATGCCACGTATGTATTATAGTATGCTTACGAATCCTTGTGGAAATGTCCAACTTTATGTCATGATTCAGGTTCTGTCTGTCCATGCTGAGCCTAATCATTCATTCTGTTCACCTGCCAGGCCTGATTGCCTTCCTGTTCCACCTGGTCCCTGCCCTACTTAAACACCACTCAGTCTCTGCCGCCTTGCCATATTATCGACAGCCACGAGCCAGTAGTAATCCAGCGTTTTTCTTCCAAGCCTCCTGTGTTTCCTGACCCCTTTCTGTCCACGGATTGACCCCCCTTGCCAAGCCCTTGTCAGATCTCATCTATTCTGGATTTCTGGACCCTGACCCAAGCTTGCCTCACGACCACCGAGTATCGCCTGCCCCTCAAGCTAAGTTTGCTCTCTCTGCCTACCCGTGTGTGACCTTTGCCTGATCTTCGTCTTCGTCCCTGTGTGCTGCCAACTGGATCTCCTTGTGGAGAGTATCATTGGATCCACAGCAACCAATTCTCCCTTTTGTTTTCTGCTCCTCCCGTTCACTGTATGACAGTGCGGTGTTTGATGACCATTCCCTGAGCAGCGTCCAGTGACTGAATATTTTATTAAACTTGTTTTTTTTTCTTCCTAACTCCTGTGTGTGTGGTTGAATTTCCGGGTCCCCACCGAGTGTCCTCACACTTTAGCCATCTTCTTCGTTTAGCAGATGACACAGTCCATGTTCTCAAATCAGTCAGCAGCAGCCGGTGCATCTTCCTCTATGATCGCATTCATATCCATGCCTTCCCCGCTCGGTGAAGGGAATGCTAGCTTCCATCTCGGGGAGTTGGTGTTTGCTCGGCTGGGTAGTTCTAGCTTGCGGCTGAACTTCTCCGCTCCTTGTGCTGTCTCAAACGACAGCTCCTTGCCTCGAAAGGACAGGGTAAATCAGGAAAGTGGATATCCCTCTCGCCTCCAGGTTTTTCCGCACAGCTTTGAACTCCAGCCTCCTGTCGCTGGTGTACTTGCTGTAATTGGCAAAGAACAGTAGTTCCCTGCCCTCATCCATGATGGGAGTGTTGGCACTCCAAGTAGTTTGGTAGTTTAGGACTTTGAATATGAGGGTTTGAGGACAATTGGGCTTCTTGTCAGCTTTGGTTGAGTAAAGTCAATGCGCTCTTTCAATCTGTACGTTTTTTTTTTCCAAGAGAGGGTATCCATTTAGGCAGCATTTCCTGTAGGAATCTGACGGCATATCCTCCTGCTCTGTTAGTTGCTAAGTTCACAAGCCTCACATTGTTCCGTCTTCCCCGATCATCCAATTCTGCTAGCTTTTCTTGAAGCCGTTCCACCTCGGTTTTGAAGGTAACAAAATCACGTTTCAGCCCCCTAGTTTCTGATTGAAAGCGGTCCACCTTCTCACCAAGGCCTTCCATCGCTGTCATATGCTCCACCAAGTCCTTTTGCAGTGCATTGACCGAGGCTTTCACCCTGACAAGTTCGGTATGAAGCACCCTCTCCACCATAGCCTCCATTCTGGCTTGCTGTTGCTCAAGTGCTAGCAGGATAGCGTCATTGCCACTAGCATCAGCAAGATTGAATCTTGTTTTGCGACATATTTTAGACTGTCATTCTTCCGCTGTCGATTGATGTAAAATTGTAAAACAAGGGAGCCCGTAACATTGACTAATTTTGGAGATTTGTGTAGAGCTTAGAATTCTCTGACCATCGCGCTTGTCGGTCCCATGTGACCCCTGTTACGAATGATTAAACTGCATGGAGTATGTGTGAGGGGGTCTCTTTTTCACTTGTCCTTTCTTTCTTTATTCACTTTGTTTTCATTATTTTTTTGTGTTGTTTTTCTCATTGGGTCCTTTGGGTGGGGCAGGTGGTGCCTTCTGGCTGTGTGGTTGCTGCGGGGCCCGGACTTGGTCGATATTGGGCTTCCTGGTGTGTGGTGGATCCCAGGCAGCAGCGGTGCCCAATGCAGCCATTGCCTAGCTGCACCGGCCACGGGGCCTTCCTTTGTGGTCTTCTGGGTAGATACCTAGTTCTTCTTTCTGGGTTCGGTGCTCCAGGGTGGCTGCTGGTGGACTGGGTCTCAAGGTCCTCTCTGCCTTCTTTGGAGTTCTGGAGGATGGGTGTTGGCCCTTTTGCACACATAACTGAGCAAAATCTATGTGAATCCTGGGCTGTGTGTCTTGGATGCTTATGCTTTCTGAAACCCACACATGCAGTCATTTATCCAGACACACAGCTCTTAAAGCTTCTTTACGGCTGCTGTACAATTCTGATTGTTTTTGTTGCTTGTTTTTTTGTCTTCTCTGTGGCTGTTTGCAGATTCTACTAAAGGTTCTCTGCTTGGATTGCTCATTGAGGCCAGAGGATATTTTCTGTTTTCAACAGATATAGCAGCTGGTTGTATAGTTCTGTTGTCACTTTTTTTCTATCTCTCTCTTTCTCTGTCTAAGGATATTTCTCCTTTTCCCTAACCCACTGTCAGGTTTGGCATTTTTTATATATGAAAAAGCGGGCCAAGTCTGCTGCCAATCGAGCTGCGCGCGCACACTACACCTCGCTATGGCTGAAACCTTTATGGACACGGACAAATGTAATGATATATTGGCAGGGGAATACACCAAAATGATCCGCGATCACTCGTTTGATGAGCAGAAGCGATGCGATGGATTAGATGGGATTTCCTCCACGCTACAAACTTTCACGTACACTGATCATAACATGCTTGATTATGAGCAGGATATCGATCCTGAAAATAATTTCTTCAATGATATGTCAAATATGTGTAAATACTGGACAGAGGATGAATTTAATAAAACTGAATGTAACAAGTGGAATATCATTGATCCATTTCAATAGTAGAAGCCTCTATTCAAACTTTGAACACATAAAAGACTATTTGGGGCAGCTTAAAAGACGTTTTAATATTATCGCAATCTCTGAGACGTGGATGACACCGGATAAACGTACAGACTTTCACTTACAGGGCTATGAACTCTTACATATAGATCGTGTCAATAAAAAAGGAGGGGGGGTAGGCCTGTTTGTGGATAATAGTTTGCGTCACAAAATGGTGGAGAAAATGTCCTTTACAGTGGATGATGTGCTTGAATGTATAACCATTGAAGTCAGTTTGCAACGAAAGACAAATGTGTTGGTCTGCTGTATGTATCGCACCCCAGGGTCTAAAATAGAAACTACAGTACAAATAATTGAAAAATTTTTTTCAGGCTATCAGAAAAGAGCTATCTTAACAGGTGATCTGAACATAGACCTTTTGAACCGTAGCCATAATAAAAATACAGATGAATTCATTGAAATGATATATAGTCTCGGGTTTTATCCTATGATCACAAAACCTAGCAGGATTACCCAGCACAGTTCAACATTAATAGACAATATTTTTTACAATGATTCGGAAGACACTACTGTGAGTGGTTTACTCGTATGTGACATAACTGACCACCTACCAGTTTTTGCAGCAATGGATGTTGAGAATGTTATAGAGCAAAATGAATATTGTACATATAGAAGAATAAAATCAGAAAAATTAATTGCAGACCTAAGAGAGGATTTACTAAGACAAAATTGGAGTGAGGTTTATGGAGAAGAAAACGTCAACAATGCATATAGCATATTTCTTAAAAAAATTCAGTATGTTGTATGACAAGCATTGCCCATTAAAAAGAATAAGTATAAAAATAAATAAAAAAGAAAATGTATGGATGTCAAAGGGGCTTATTAATGCTTACAAGAAGAAAAATATGCTATATAAGGAATATATTAAGGCGAAAACAATAGATGCTGAAAAAAGGTATAAAAAATATAAAAATAAACTCACAAGTATTCTAAGAAGCTGCAGAAAAAAATATTTTAGTTCCAAATTGGAAAAGAACAAGGATAACACAAAAGGATTATGGGCAGTATTAAATACAATTATCAAAAAAGGGAAGAAAGCACTTTCTCTTCCAAATTACTTTATCCATGAGAATAGAACAATAACTGATACTAAATGTATTGCTAATGAATTTAACAAGTTTTTTGTAAATATGGGTTCCATTTTGGCAGATGAAGTCAAAGATGATGATGAGGCAGAAGCTGAAGCTATTAAAAATGTGGAAATAAATAAGAACTCAATGTTTTTTAATGCAATAGAAGAGGAAGAGATATTAAAAATTGTGCATGAACTTAAGCCAAAAACCTCGTCAGATTCTAATAATATTGACATGGAATCTATAAAAAAATTGATGAGTAATTGTAAAACCACTGAGGTATGTGTTTAATTTATCCTTCCAAACAGGAATATTTCCACATGAAATGAAAACCGCCAAAGTGGTTCCATTATATAAAGCTGGCGACAAACATTGTTTTACAAATTACCGTCCTGTGAGCATTTTATCACAATTTTCAAAGATCTCGGAGAAGTTATTTATAAAAAGTTTGAATAGTTTCATTGACAAACAATATCTATTAGCCGAGAGTCAGTATGGTTTTAGGGTAGGTAGATCTACATCATTAGCTCTACTTGATTTGGTAGAAGAAATTACAGAATGTGTGGATAATAAGAAATGTGCCCTAGGTGTATTTTTGGATTTTATTAAAGCATTTGACACCATTAAACATAACTTACTCATCAAAAAAATGGAGCGATATGGAATTAGAGGCATAGTGTTATCATGGATTAAAAGCTATATGGATCACAGAAAGTATTTAATGTTTTTAATGTATGCAAATGACTTGAACAACATCCTAAACATGAAAATTGTATCATTTGCAGATAATACAAATGTATTTGCATCTGGTAAAAATCTTAAACAGACACTTGCGTTAGTCACACAAGAATTGATGAAAATAAAGAGATGGTGTGATATAAATAAACTATCGTTAAATTTGAAAAAAACAAAGTTCATGATATTTGGAAACATTAAAAAAAGTTGTGAATTAAAGTTTAGTATTGATGATGTAGAATTAGAATGAGTTTTTAGGTGTCATTTTAGATAATAAAATGAGTTGGAAGGGACATATACAGCACATCCGGTCAAAGCTGGCCAGATGTTTGGCTGTTATAAATAAAGCCCGGCACCTTCTAACCAAACAAGCTTTACACACATTATACTTCTCATTGTTTCAGCCCTATCTAACCTATTGTGTTGAAGTGTGGGGCAACACTTACAAAACAAACATTCAACCATTGATTAGTATGCAAAAGAAAGCAATACGAGTAACGAATAACAAACATTATAAAGATCACACTCACTGTTAATTCCCGGATTCAATAGTTCTCAAATTTGTAGACCTGATCGATTTCAAAACTGCTCAAATTCTTTATAAAGCAAGAAATAAATTACTTCCTGCACACATACAACAATTTTTTACAGATAAAGATGGAAAATATAATCTAAGAGGAAAATTAAATTTCAAAACTAAGTGTGTTCGAACAACAAAAAGAACCTTCAGTTTATCAGTTAGTGGAGTGAAGCTCTGGAACAGCTTCCCTGAAAATATTAAACAATGTAATAGCATCCAGCAATTAAAAAAACAATATAATAAAAGTATCTTTGATGACTACAAAAAAGAATAATACATAAAAAGTTATACTGTTTGTCTTACTGTAATCATCCTTTACCACCACGACTCATGTAACTGAGGGGTAGGGATTAATAAGCTTATGCTTCATCCTGCTCCTTTTTTAATCATGATGCAGGTTTAGGGAGCATTCTATGTAAACATTGTAAAATCATATCATGTTTCAAAATAAACGAAAAAAAAAAAAAAAAAAAAAAAAAAGCTATACTGGAAAATGAAGGGAGGCTTTTCACCCTTAAAGCCTCCCTTAGCAAAGCAAATGTGTTTGGAATAACCCTGTACTCAGATTTAAATTCTACTGCCAATATGCTTTATAGGGCAAGGTTAAAAATATAATAGGACGAATAAATAAACTGCCAACTGATACTTTTACATGTGCAACACTGTATCAGAATGCAGTGCCTGGGGAACATCTTTTCACATAAGCAAGAACTTTATAGGTGATCAGAGTGCCATACAATATATAAATATAAAAACATCCTATTGGTAAAAAATATACCACAATTTCCAAGCTGATATATCATAATACAGCCATCCATCCATCCCTTCTCCAGGGCTTCTCTGAGGTGTGGTCAATGAGGCAACAGGTTCAGGAGGGAAGCCCAGACATCATGACAGGAAACTGATGTCTTCTTTCCATCCATACTTCTATTTATCAAAACTTTTTTTTCTTTGTTTGCTCTGTTGCTTCACTGTAACTCTGTGAAGTTTTCACAGAGTTACAGTTTTCAGAAAGCTTTTATTTGTGCTTTCTTAATATGCCGCCTACAACGGTGCCGTTGTTTATTTCGGAGAACAGCTGATCGCACTGAAGCCGGCTGGCGTAATGGCCAGACCAGCTGAAATACCACCTGAACTCTGGAGGAAAACACGCCTTGGTTGCAGAGGAGGAAAGCAATATCGGGGGATGAAAGGAAGGTCGAGACGGTAAGGGCTTATTGAGAGGAGAAGATTTAAGCAGTCTCCCCTCTGTTATTATGGGCAACGTACAGTCTCTTAGCAAAAAGATGGACGAGCTAATGGCGCTGACTCAGAGTACCGGGAAGGAAGTCTGATGTGTCTCACAGAGATGTGGCTGCACAAGGACATAACGGACCAGATTGTTAATGGCTTCCACACTGTCCAGGCCAACCGGTATACTAAGAGTGGCAAGCGGAAAGGGGGATTTAACATTTAACATTGTAGTAAACAGCAGATGGTGTTTGTGGAAAACCTTCTCTTTTGTTTAGCTTTTTACATTATGTGAGAAATGAGCACAATTATTCAACCAGGCAGGCAGCTTCTGGTCATTTGACTCGACCCATTCCGAGAACAGAAGCAGTGTGCAGGTCTGTGCTGTTCAGAGCTGAGACTCTGTGGAACAAACTGCCTCATAAAATCTTGACTGCTAATACGAAAGGTGCATTTAAAACACTTCTAAAAAAATATTTTGTTGAAAGCCGTAATTCATCAATATTTGTGTACAGATTGTAATGTAAGGTGAAATTATTTGAAATGTATAATTGTTCTTATGATGTTATCATTTAATATGTTTTGTGTATATAATTTTAAAAGGACCCCAGGAAGAGTAGCTGTCAAATTACTGACAGCTAATGGGGATCCAAATAAATAAACAATAAACAATAAACATCACCATTAAAGAACAGCTCTGTAGCCTGGATGTTGAACTGCTGGCCTTGGACCCCATCCATGCCATCTACCTAGAGAGATCCCACACGTCATCATTGCTGTTCTGTACATCCCTCCCTCTGCAAACCCAACATCTGCCTGCAGCATAATACACACCACCATCTCCAAACTACAGACTCAACACCCCAATGCCCTCATCATCATGTCAGGCGACTTCAACCTTCTCACCATAAACAGAGTTCTCCCGACCTTCAAACAATATGTGAGCTGTCCAGCCAGAGAGGAGAGGACCTTGGACCTGATGTATGCTTACATTAAGGAAGCATACATCTCCTCTTCTTTCCCCCCTCTGAGCAATTCAGATCACAACCTGGTCCACATCAAACCCTGCTATGTGCCTCTAGGACTGTGAGGAGGTGGTCGGAGGAGGCTTATGAGTCACTGCAGGCCTTCTTTGAAGTGACAGACTGGCCTGCACTCTGTGAACTCCACGGGGAGGATGTCGATGGGCTCACAGAGTGCATCACAGAGTACATCGACTTCTGTGAGGACTGCAATGTCCCAGCTCGGACTGTCACCTGTTATGCCAACAATAAACCATCGATCACTAAGGACATTAAGACCATCCTGAATGACAAAAAGAGGGCGTTCAGAGATGGCAACCGTGATGATGTGAGGAGATTGCAGGGGGTACGCAAACTTAAAATTAAGGAGACTAAGGACACACAGACCCTCACAGACCCCCTATCTTCTCCTCACCACCTCAATTCACACCCACCTACTCCACCCCTCTCCCCTGCTCTACATCGTGTCGTCCACAACCTGAGGACCTCGCCCCTCCCCTAACTGTCACCTCTTCAGTGCCCCTCACAACTGACCTGATTAGAAGACAGCGGCCTAACGGCCCTCAGGACTACAGGCTGGTGGCACTGATGTCCCATATCATGAAGACCTTTGAGAGGCTAGTCCTGGAACAGCTTAGGCCTATGGTCAGGCCCTTCACTGATCCACTACAGTTTGCCTACCAGCCCCGCCTGGGAGTTGAGGACAGCATCATCTACCTGCTGAATTGAGTCTACACTCATATGGACAAGCCGGCGAGCACTGTGAGAATCATGTTCTTTGATTTCTCCACTGCTTTCAACACCACCCGTCCGGCTCTACTCAGTAAGAAGATGATGGCGATGCAGGTGGATGCACACATCGTGTCCTGGATTTTTGATTATCTGACGGGCAGACCACAGTATGTACTCTCTCACTGAGTCCTGCCACCTTCAGAAATTTTCTGATGACTCAGCAATAGTTGGCAGTATTCAAATGGGTGATGAAACTGAATATAGGACTGTGGTGGGCAACTTTGTCACTTGGAGTGAGCTGAACCATCTGCAGCTCAGTGTGACAAAGACTAAGGAGCTGATCTGAGGAGGGCTAAAACACCTGTGACCCCTGTTTCCTTCCAGGGGGTCCCTGTAGACACTGTAGAGGATTATTTGGGGGTACTTGGGGGTGTACTTAGATAATAAGCTGGACTGGACTGGACTAGAAACACCGAGGCGGGTCTACAAAAAGGGCCAAAGCCGACTCCTCTTCCTGAGGAAGCTGAGGTCTTTTAATATCTGTGAGATGACACATACACTGTACTTAATCTGTATTTTCTGTATTTTTTGTATTTTTATTTATTTATTTGTATATTTTTGCTTTAACTGATTCTAACTTGACACTGTAAGCTGCTGGTAAACTTAATTTCCTGAGGGAGTCTTCCCAAGGGATCAATAAAGTACTGTCTAAGTCTGTCTGTCTAAGTCTAAGATGATTCTGAGGATGTTTTATGAGTCTGTTGTGGCTAGTGCGATCGTCTTTTCTGTCACATGCTGTCACATGCTGGGGCAGTGGGCTGAAGGTCGCAGACAACAACGGAATTTAAAAAATGATCAGGAGGGCCGGTGATATCGTGGGGGAGGAGCTGGACACTCTGACGACCGTGGCAGAGAGGAGGATGCTGTCCAGGCTTTAGTCCATATTGGACAATGTGTCAAACCCTGTCTATGACACACTGGCCCAGCAGAGGAGCTCCTTCAGCAGAAGACTCCTCTCACCCAGATGCACCACAGGGCGCCACAGAAAATCATTCCTGCCTGTGGTAATCAATCTCTACAAGGCCTCCCTCAGAGAGTCAGTCATGATTTCAGGTTTTTTATTTATGTAAATGTGTGATTTTATTTTTACCACCAAAGTAATGCCTTTAAATAAATGGTTGGATTTTTCTAATTTTTTTCATTTGAGTCCTATGTTGTTTTAAAGTAAAGGAGAATTTTTAGAAGTCCTCAACCACATCATAAACAGGAGTGCCAATAATTGTGGACGGCACTGTATATATATACATACATATATGTATACCTATGTAAATGTTTCAGTATATATATACATATATATATATATATATATACACATACATATGACGGAGTGGAAATACAGGGGTTGGACAATGAAACTGAAACACCTTGTTTTAGACCACAATACTCTATTAGTATGGTGTAGGGCCTCCTTTTGCGGCCAATACAGCGTCGATTCGTCTTGGGAATGACATATACAAGTCCTGCACAGTGGTCAGAGGGATTTTAAGCCATTCTTCTTGCAGGATAGTGGCCAGGTCACGACGTGATGCTGGTGGAGGAAAATTTTTCCTGACTCGCTCCTCCAAAACACCCCAAAGTGGCTCAATAATATTGAGATCTGGTGACTCTGCAGGCCATGGGAGATGTTCAACTGCACTTTCATGTTCATCAAACCAATCTTTCACCAGTCTTGCTGTGTGTATTCGTGCATTGTCATCCTGATACACGGCACCTCCTTCAGGATACAATGTTTGAACCATGGGATGCACATGGTCCTCCAGAATGGTTCGGTAGTCCTTGGCAGTGACGCGCCCATCTAGCACAAGTATGGGGCCAAGGGCATGCCATGATATGGCCGCCCAAACCATCACTGATCCACCCCCATGCTTCACTCTGGGCATGCAACAGTCTGGGTGGTACACTTCTTTGGGGCTTCTCCACACCGTAACTCTCCCGGATGTGGGGAAAACAGTAAAGGCGGACTCATCAGAGAACAATACATGTTTCACATTGTCCACATCCCAAGATTTGCGCTCCTTGCACCACTGAAACCGACATTTGGCATCAGCACGAGTGACCAAAGGTTTGGCTATAACAGCCCGGTCGTGTATACTGACCCTGTGGAGCTCCTGACGGACAGTTTTGGTGGAAACAGGAGAGTTGAGGTGCACATTTAATTCTGCTGTGATTTGGGCAGCCGTGGTTTCATGTTTTTTGGATACAATCCGGGTTAGCACCCGAACATCCCTTTCAGACAGCTTCCTCTTGCGTCCACCGTTAATCCTGTTGGATGTGGTTCGTCCTTCTTGGTGGTATGCTGACATTACCCTGGATACTGTGGCTCTTGATTCATCACAAAGACTTGCTGTCTTGGTCACAGATGCGCCAGAAAGATGCGCACCAACAATTGGTCCTCTTTTGAACTGGTATGTCACCCATAATGCTGTGTGCATTGAAATATTTTGAGCAAAAATGTGCTCTTACCTTCACAGTCTGCTCTTGTTGGTTCAATGTGAAATTAATGAAGATTGGCCACCAGGCTGGTCCAATTTAGCCATGAAACCTCCCACACTAAAATGAGAGGTGTTTCAGTTTCATTGTCCAACCCCTGTATATATATATATATATATATATATATATATATATATATACAGTTGTGGTCAAAAGTGTACATACACTTGTAAA